>WOXC01007466.1:0-301912 GCA_011680675.1 Gymnobelideus leadbeateri | reverse complement strand
TAGGTGGCGCAGTGAATAGAGCGCCGGCCCTGGAATCAGAAGGACCTGAGTTCGGAGACGGCCTCCGACACTTAATCCACACAAACAAAAACCTAGCCGTGTAACCTTGGGCAAGTTACTTAACCCCAATTGCCCTAAAGGGGCGGCTAGGTGGCGCAGTGAGTAAGAGCGCCGGCCTCGGAGTTGGGATGACTCGAGATCAGATCCGGCCTCAGAAAATGAGCACCCATGCATAAATAATGACTAGCCGTGTAACCTTGAGCAAGTTACTTAACCCCAATTGCTTTAAAGAGAGAGAGAGAGAGAGAGAGAGAGAGAGAGAGAGAGAGAAAGAGAGAGGAAACATATGGGATGCTATCTAATGAAGATGGATGGATTAAGTGGAGGTTTCTTGAGACAAGGGAATGTTTGTAGGCAATAAGGAAGCAGCTAATAGATAAGAAAATAACTATTGAATCAACAGATTGAAAATAAGTGAGAATGAGAATAATAGAGAAGACAATCTGCTGGAGAAGACACTTGTGCATGTAGAGTAGTTTGCCTTGGCAAGAGAAGGGCTACCTCTTCATGTGAAGGAGGAGAGTGTCAGAGGGCACCTGGGTGATTCTGGGTGAGTACTTTCTAGACTAATTTGATCAATCAATAATTATGTCACCTGGATTGCAATGATACACTGTTTCCCAGCAGCTAATTTAGATATGACTGTTTTTAGGATTATTCAGACTTAAGAAAAGAAGAGCCAGTGAGGACATGATAACTTTCTTCAAATATTTAAAGGGAAAACATGTAAAAAAAAAAAAAAGGATTTGATTTGTTCTGTTTGGCCCCAGAGAGGAGAACTGGGAAAAATGCATGGAAGTTACATATATATTTCTATTCCATATAAGAATAATTTCCTATAAAGAACCAGAACAAGAACTAGCATAAGTCAACCAGGGTTTTGCCCCAGGTGCCAACATTTGGTGGGGTATGTTTATTCTACCTGACAGATTACAGCTTCCAAGTAACCTGCTTCCTCACCCAACTCTGGGGCTACCACTCCCCAGGGTTCTGTGGCCATCACAACCAACTTCCATAATGCTCCTCCCTTGAGCCCATTTTCCCACTGAAGCAGTGTCTCCAACAGACTACCTGGTTTGGAAACTCTTGGGGGTTCTGGGGATTAGGTACATCAGTGCAAAAAGGCAAACACCCTATAACCATAGTTACTCAGCCCTAACCGTTTCCAGTCTCTATCTTCTTTTGTCCTCCAAGAGAGTCCTAAGAGACAGAATTGGCACACCTCCTGCAACCTGTTCATTCCAATCCCCACCCTCTGCCACTATTTGGCTCCTTCTCCTCTGTTAAACTCCATTCTATCTTGTCTATTACCTTAAGACTATCATCTGTTTGCCCCCATGGCACTTTCCCTTATCCCCAATAATATCAGTTCTGGATTACAATTATCTGCTCCATGCCAACCCCTACTCCATTGAAAATGGGCTGCATTTTCAAAATGGAGCTTAGTGACTTGTGAAGACTGCAAGATCTGGAGAATTGAAAACCTAGAAGATTAATACAGAACTGCACAAATTAGCAAGTTATAATGTGCAGTTTTGCTGATTGTTTCCTCCTTGTGGGTATGCATTTATGAATGTGAATAAGTATAAGTGGTCACCCCAACTAGATTTTGAGTTCCTCATGGGAAAGGACTGTCCAATTCTTTGTTAATTTCTCTACAACAGGAAACATAGTAGTTATTCAATAACTATTTGTTGATTGATCAATTGCCCTGAAGCTTAGGTTTCCCTGTCATCTACCTTTCTGTGTTTAAGTGACTTATACATGGAGATCTATAAAGAGAAAAGCCATCAGGACCTAGATTCACTCTTTTGAACTATCTTTATGCACAGGCAAACCAGAAAGCTGTTCAGCAGTGATGGAGAGTTTTCTAATTCTCAGATGTATGTAATATGGAAGAAAAAAATTGCAGAAAATAAAATACTAAGGACGTCAGAGGAAAAGAAATATGGTGAACAGATGCTATGCCTTGTTTCTTTCCATGTTTTATCTTTTAAAAATACATAAAACATGAGTAGTTGAAGAGAAATAGTTCCAGCTTTTGGTGAATTTAGAAGGGGGGTATTTTATAGTCTGAGCTAAATTCCTTGTATTTTAGTTGTTTTTGTTAGTTGACAAAGTTAAAGAAAATCATAAAATTCTAAAGTAGGAAAGGTTAAAGATTTCTTGTTCCAAACTGCTGCGTTTAAGTTGGAGAATAAAACATTCGGTACAGATCATTTTCTTTATTTTTCCTCTTGAAGATTTCTAAGGACCAAGATTCCCCAAACTACTAAGTGAGCAGCTAGAAGGTACAGTGGATAGATTACTAGAGTCAGAGTCAGGAAGACTTGAATGTGAATCCTGCATTAGATCCTTCCTAGTTTTGAGACCCTGGGCAAGGCACTTAGCCTGTCATCCTCAGATTCAAAATAGTAGTTGCCTGACATGGTTGCTATGAGGAGCAAAAGAGATAATATAAGCAAAAGGCTTTGTTCTCCTTAAAACTCTATATGGTGGTGCAGTGAATAGAGCACTGGCCATGGAGTCTGGAGGACCTGAGTTCAAATCCAGCCTCAGATACAACTAGCTGTGTGACCTTTGTCGAGTCACTTAACCCCAATTCCCTTGCCTTCCCCCTCCAAAAAAAAAAAAAAACTTTATATGAATGCTAATTGTTATCACTATTACTAATATTACCTTGGGAAACCATTCAGTGTTTTACTGTATGGATGATAAAGGCTTTCCTTAGGTCTGAATATCTCCTAGTAGACTTAAAATTTATTTTAGGTCACAAAATGTTTTAACCAATTGATCAGCAAATGAATGATCTGCTGATATGGTGTATTACAAGATGTGCCTTCTGCCCTCAATGACATCAATCTACTTGAGGAGAACAGTCAAAAAGAAAAAGGGGCATAATATGATATTTCAAACAGTGGTATAGGCAGTCAAAACTGTAGGTCTTATTCAGAGAAAGGAGAGCTCTCTGAGGACTGGGATGGTCAAAGAAGGTAGAAATTGAACCAGGTTTTAAAGAATGGATTTGAATTAAATAGATGGGCATAGACAAGGTGAGAAAGATGGGGAAGAGACAGGGAAAACTCTAAGCTTATCTGGGGCCTTTCAACTTAAGTTCTCAGGGGTCCAATGTCAGTTACTGTCTTTCCAAATTCTTGCTTCAGTCTTTTGTTGTTGTTGTTGGCTGTCCTTCATTCTTGTAGAGGACCATGACATGATGCCATGATTTGCAAGTTAATTGGATTTAAGTGAGGGAGGACTTCAAAAAGTCACTTTCTCCTCCAGAGCCATCTGGGTCCAGTGGCAAGATAAAGATCAGAATTATTGGAGATGGCCCCCCCTTGCTTCAGTTACCACTTGCGGGAGGAACATGCCCCTCAGATTCTTTCTTCCCTGATTCCTACCTCAGAAATATTTCCCCTTAGCCAATGCCCTTGCTTATATCTCCCTATTCTCAGATGCTTTTCCATAAGCTTCAGGTACTGCCTTTGCACGTGTAGGAGCCCACCCCTTCTCCTCCTCATAGTTCTGGCCATGAGCTGGCCTGATGATCCCATGGAATGCAAGCACTCTGATTACTTCTAGAATTCCAGGAAGGACCAAATACAATATCAGGAGCAGGCAGATCCCCACCTCCCCTGCCCTAGCAAATACAAATTAGCAACAATAAAAGCCTGAGTACAAGGAGATCCAATGAAGCCCTATCCTATATTTCCTGGCATTTCTCTCCCAGTCTGCTATTATTTACAGCTCAGCTCTGTATTGGATTATTAGACAATATGAGGCCTACAAAGGACCCAGCTGTCATAAAACAGGCTCGTGCACACATATGCATATACACACAAACCCACACACAGATTAAGTCAAGAATGAAACATTTCAGTTGTACTGTGTAAAGGAGGTAAAGTTCTACTTCAGTGTTCTGCTTTGAAGGCCCCCTCCTCTGCCAAAGGTCAGCTTTGTTCCTCCAGGCACCCCAGGCACCTACCTCAGCTTTGTGAACTATCAGATAATTCCTGAAATGCACCCAGTGTAGATAAGAAAAAAAAAGGCATGAATTTAGGATTAGAAAGGATTAAAGGTATTTTAATCCATGGGAGCTGATTGAGATCAAGTGAAACAGTACAAAGGGAGAAGAAAGGAAGGCCTAGGACAGAGCCCTGGGGTTCACCCACTGTTAGCGAGAATGTCCTGGATGAAGATTCAGCAACAGAGACTGAGGAGTGGACCTATGAGTAGGAGGAGAATCGGTATAGAGTAAAATAATGGAAACCTAGAGAAAAGAAAGAAGAGGATCTTTGATTAATGAGAGAAATGGGTTCTAGTCTAAGTTCTGTCCTTAATTTACTGTGTGACCCCTTAGGGAAAGGAATATTACCTCCCTAAGCCTAAGTTTCTCCTTCTGAAAAAGGAGGGCTTCAGCCCTAACATTTTCTTCTTCTATAACTCTTTATCTCTCAGAAAACAATGATTTGGGCTATGACTACTCCAAATTTCAAGAGAGATGAGAACACTTTAACTATCATAACAGTTTGATCACCAAGGAATGGGTCAGTCACCATTATTGTTGTAATAAATGGCAATTTTATAATAAGTAAGGTGTATATACTGGGAAGAGACAGCTAGGTGAAGTAGTGGGTAAAGGACTGGGCCAGAAGTTAGGAAGGTGCATCATCCTGAGTTCAAATGTGGCCTCAGACACTTACTAGCTGTGTGACCCTAGATAAGTCACTTAACCTTGCTTGCCTTAGTTCCTCATTTGTAAAATGAGCTGGAGAAAGAAACGGCAAACCACTTAAGTATCTTTGCCAAGAAAACCCCAAATGAGGTCACAAAGAGTCAGGTGCATGAAAAAAATTACTAAACAACAGCATAATGTTCTGGAATTTGACACAATTAACAGATCCTTTGCAAGCCATACACATTCTATAGGAAAGCCCTCTTCCACTTGGATTCTACACTGTATATTTTCCAAAACAATGGCTTTCAGGGAGTGTATTCTTTGGGGGAGGTTTATCAATTTCTCTGGTAAGCTATTTTTTCCCTGGGGTGGCTAAGTGGCTCAGTGAATAGAGCACTGGCCCTGGAGTCAGAAGGACCTGAGTTCAAATTTGACCTCAGACACTTAACACTTACTAGCCTTGTGACCTTGGGCAAGTCACTTAATCCCTATTGCCCTGCCTTTCCCCCCTCCAAAAAAAAAAATATATATATATATGTATGTATGTATATATATATATATATATATATATATATATATATATATATATATATATATATATATATTTCCTCCTTCCAATTCCTTTCTCAAGAACTTGTTTTTAATTTCTTGCTTCATTTCCTCTAATTATTCATATATTTCTTGTGGAAAATCTCTTATCCCTGTGAGTCTTTGCTTACCATTGTTATGGAGTTACTTTCTCCACAGCTGTATTTTGGGACATCTCTAGATCTATAATAATTTTTATACTGACATTTTCCCCCTTTGGTTTACTTGTCTCTCCAGCTTTAGTTCCTGAATTGAAGTTTTGTTCTAGGACCAGGTTCCACCCTCTGTTACGCTTTGGGGTTGGGGGTCAATGCCACAAGGTCTTGCCCTGGGTCACCTGGATTCCTGCACTGACCTTCACCTCCCAGGGTCAGACCCCCCCATCCCCCTCCCCAATCTTTGAGGGCCAGAATACTAGATCTTCTGAGTGTTCTATGGCATCTCAAGGCAGAGTGCTGGAAAACTTGGAGCCTTCAGGCATCTGGGTTATTCCAGCCTGAGCTGTGCTATGCCATATTGTTTGTTGCTACTCACTGGGGTTTCCAACATCCCTAAGGGTTTCTAATGACCTTGGGCCTTTCTCAAGAGGAGTTTTCCATTTGAACTTAGAGTCCTATAAGTCATCCAAGTCTGATATTTCTCTGGTTGTATTTTGAGGCTACAAACTTGTTTGCTTACTTGACTAATGTTTAATGTGAAGGTAGTTGTAGAACCTATATTTGATTGCATGCCACCATAGTGGGGGAGGAGTGAGGGGGAGAAAATTTGGAACATAAAAGCTTGTGAAACTGAATGTCATAAACTAAAAGTAAATTAAATAATTAATTTTTAAACCTTGTTTGCTTATACTGACAAAAGCCAATTTCCTTACCCCTGTGGGCTTCTAACTCACTTTTTGCACAGTGCTGGATTGAAAGAAAAAGTCACTTATTGTAGTTTCTTATTGGATTTCTTGATTACTATTCAGTTTGGTCCAAATTTCAGGTTTGGACTAGACTGGTTCTGGGGGTGCTTCATGTCTCTCTCCATTCAAGCAGTCATTTTCCCTCTATGATGATGGCAAGCAACTTTATTTAGTGCATCACTCATGTATGATCTTAATAATTAGAAGATCATAGAACAATTTATCTTTATTGTTCTATCTTTCAAGAATTTTGCATGATTTTTACATGGGTATTAGAGGAGAAACTTTAAGTCACCATTATATTCATCAAATGAAATACAAATCACCAAAAGAACAAGAATAAAGATGTTACATTCTCCACACCTTTCAATTAAATATGGAATAGTGAAGATGGGGTGTGTTATAGAAAGTCATGTGTGAAAGCTTATCTACTCCCTTGCCACAATTCCATCCAGGATAATTTCTATATGAATATAGATTAGTCATATAAATATTTTGTAGAGATGGAAATATAAGCATTTGAATCAGTACTTATTGATGTATTCTCCATTACCTTTTTTGGTAGTAATTATACCTATTTTTTCTAGGTACCTTGTATCTTCCACTTTTCACTATCTTCAGAATGTATACCTCAGTGCTCCCAAAATTGTGGTGCCTACCTCATGGATCTCCTCAGTACACACTTGAGTTGCTCTTTTCATCTTTATATGTTCAGTGACATTTCTACTTTGGAACTATGGTATGTGGTAGGTGCCAGTGACAGACACAACTGTTTGTTTATTAAAATGTGACCATTTGGGTTTTTTATCTGTTTGTTGTCTCTCTTCCAGTTTAAGCCTGAAATGCTATAGACAATAACTAGGGCAAATCTATAGGGTAGTAACAGCACTTGCATTCCTTTAGCAAATTGAAAAAGACAGACAGAAAAGGGGAAGCAGACAGACAGAGATTAAGAGAGAGGGAGGAGGGGAGAGAGAGAGACAGAGAAAAAAGGAAACAAAAAGATTAAGAGAGAAAAAGAAAAGGAGAGAGAGGGAGAAAGAGAGAGAAAGAATAAGAGAGAAGAGAGACAGAGAGAAAAGGGGAGAGACAGAGAGAAAAGGGGAGAGACAGAGTTAGAAAGAGACAGAGAGAGTTTTTTAAAAGCTTTTAAAGCTTTTTTTTAGGAAACTTTAAAACAACAGAGCTTAGTGCCTAGTTAGCAAGATATTCAGCTAAAATAGGAAGCTCTTTGATGGCACATTAGGATGAGCTCCTCCATGACCCTACTTTGCTTCTCATTCTGCATATGTCAACCTCCTTGCACAGGTGTTCCTCAGCCTCTTGTCTCACCCCACCAAAGTTTACTGTCCTCTGTATGCCCCTCAATGGAAGATGCAATTGATTCCATTTCCCAAAATGCAATTTTTTATACTAGCCCTGGGTGCACATGCACAAAAAAAAACCCTAGTTATGATTCAAATGATCATGGGTTCATATTATGATACGGCTTAATTGGGCCTTTCAGCAAGTTTTCTATAAACTCATTCCACCACGTCTTCCTGTTTTATGAAATAATTCTATTCATAATCTTCTGCCAATCTCAGGAAGGTTTTACAAATGAGTTCATATTCTACACTAATACTGCCCTTGTTTGCCATATCTTTCTACTTGTCAAGGTGGTAAAGAGTTTTAAGACTAAAGATGATAAATCTAAAACTTGAAGGAATCTCAGAGGCCATCTAGTTCAATGTTTTTATTTTATAAATAAAGAAACTGCAGCCAAGGAAAGATTTGCCCAAGGTTATATAAGCAATTTCTAAACTACTTTGGCCTTCTTCTGGTGACTGACACATAGATTTCTTAACTTTTGTTATCCTCACTTTGATCATCAGTTTCAATATCTTTTATTTTATCCACTTCCCATTTTTCCTCATTAATAGGGTATTTAAATGGGTCAGGTTAGATCATTTTAATTGAACTCATTTTCATATTCTCATTTTAATCCTTTCTCATAATTTTGTATTGATTTTGATCTTTGCTCTAATAAGTCAATGGTCTGAGAGTGCAGAGACTGCTAACTTAGAAATGACTGTCACATCAATACATACTTGCTTCCTGTCCATTGTTACATAGTCAGTTTCATTTTGTGTGGCATTATTTATGTGATCACAATGCTCCTGAATTGCTTCTTCAAAAAAATATTCATGATATATGGACACGACTCTTTCATTTAATTGTTGTCTCTGTATCTCCCAGACTTAGCACAATGCCTGACATACAGTAGGCACTTAATAAATGCTTGCTGAATGAACAAATAAATGAATAATATATATGAGCACCTTCTACAAGCTTTTAGCCCTTAAAATTTCTTAATCATGAGTCATATGTTCTGACACATTTTTCACCATCCTCCTCTATGCCTTCCTTTGCAATTGAGTCACTAAGCACAGAGAAAGTACTAATCTGCATTGGTAAAGGAATTTTTTCAATAAGAACTCCTTTAGTTGATGAATCACAGATCCAGTCCAAAAAAAACTATCAAAGCATATGTTGATTTAATTTGAAGGGTCTTATCAGGTTTTTATTAGAATATTTCTAGCTCATTGTGCCCTGCAACAGATGTTAAAACTATCTTCATGGCTATCTTTTTGTAAATGTTCATCATGAGTACTGAAATGCCAGATGACCAAGTATCCCATGAAATGTTTTCTTGTTTTTAGATGTACACCAAAACCAACTCCATCAGTTTGTTTGGGGGTTTTTTGACTCTCAAAAAAAAAGCTTATATACCATCTTTCCATATGGCTCCTTTTGTCTTCTGGTTTCATTTATTATGAGAATGTCAAGATTGAAGTTATTAAGTTCCTCCAGTAATGTGACTGCTTACTGGTCACTGGTCAAGCTTTCACATTTAGTATGCAAATAATCGAGTTCAGGTTTATAGACAATCTTAAAACTATGTAATTCGTAGTACCCTGAACCTTCTTTGCTGCCATTCTGTGACTATCACTTCAGATGTGGAAGGAGTTAAACAAAAAATGGGTAGGAGTTTTTTGTTTTGGTTGTTTAAGGGTCTCTATTTTTCAATTCCCTTTATTTCAAGGTTGTCTGTAGTGGGGAGGGGAGTGCGACCACTATTGTTCAGTACCCTGGTAATGAGCTCCTTTATTCTTAGCTAAACTGAAGCTATTATTATAGTTCTTACTGACATAGAATTCTGAGGTTTACACCTCCACTAACATCCTAATCCAACATCTTACTGAGTCATGGAAATGACCCTGGGTGCTAAGTAGTGGACCTACAGTCAAAAAGATCCAAGTTCAAATCCAGTCTCAGACATTTACTAGTTATGAGACCCTGAACAAATCACTTAACTTCTATCTGCCTCAGTTTCCTCACCTATAAAATAAGGATTGTATTAGCACCTACCTCTAAAGGTTGTTGTGAGGATAAAATGAGATAACATTTGCAAAATACTTTGCAAACCTTAAAGTATTATATAAGTGTTAGATATTACTATCAAAAGCTATGTGAAGAGAGTCAAAATTCTGGTAAGTCCTACCAAGCTAGACAGGATTTGTGAGATTGGTCCTGGTGATACATTCTTTGTCTGTTGTCCAAGAAGACATCCAGCTAAGGTAGAAGAGCCTCTTTACCAGAGACTGATCACGATGGGCTAGAGACACTCATTCAACCATGTTGTAATAAGCAACACACATCTCTATAACTTTTTGACATTTACAAAGCACTTTCCTATTAACTACCCATGAGATAGCACATGCAGATATTCTGATCGCTATTTTACAAAATAAGAAAATGAAGTATCAGAGCAGAGGAATTGTTTGCATTAAAATATGTACTAAAGCAGGGAGGAATTACTATTGTCATTATTTGGAAGGATTCTCAGGCAGATGAGAGCAAAGTATTTAATGATTTAAATTTAAATTTTAAATTTAATAATTTCCACTCTAAATTCATGAGTTGAATAATTATTAACCCCTGCCCATCAATTGGGGAATGGCTAACCAAGTTATAGTACTGTAATGGAAATGCAAATTTAAAGATCTTCCCTGCCCCTAGCTTAAGTGCACCTGGAGCCTGTGGTGGGAGGCTTGTTTTTCAGGAAAGCCCATATCTTGATACTTTGTGATTGGGCAGTGGGTCCAGAAGGTTGTTACATTCTCTGAGCCAAGAGAAGGCTATATAAGCCCTGAGGAGAGGCTTTGCTTTGGGGCTCACTTTGAGAAGTGTTGTGTGATTTGACCAGATGAGACTCTGGGAAGCCGTTGTTGAGAGCCCCCCGGCTTTGAAAACCCAGATGTTGATGCTTCCCTCTCTGGTAACTGTGATTTGGTATTGATGTATGTAATATTGGGACAGTTTGGAAGCCTGTCTGTAACTCTGAAGTTCTGTAACTCTGAAGTTTGGGGTGCTGACCTTTTTCCCCTGAACTAGGTAATGTGTTTGTTTGATTAAAGTAAGCTTGTTAACCCATTTTGAGTTGCTTTCCTTTTGAAAAGCAGATCTAAGAACCTGTGTTGGCAGTCACCCTGGGGATATTGGGGTGCTTGCTGCTACAAAATGGCGATGAGGATGGGATCTGCTGAGTAAAAGGAAAGTATGGGGGCTGGGATAATTGTTTGTTTCCCAGTTGTGGTAGCTGTGATTCTGTGGAGCCATGGAGCAGGAGAGAGGAACGGCCTGCATACTGACTTCACTGAGCTGAGAGCAGGAATGGTGAGCTGCCTGCATGGAGACCTGTGGAGAAGCCTGGAGCTGCTGCCTTCTGCTGGAGGAGAAGGAACCCAGGAGTTTGGAGTTCAGCCAAAGGACAAGATAAGGACTGTGTGGCAAAGCAGGGGCACTGAATGTGTTTCCTTGCTGCATCCCACAGTTTGGGACCCAGGGGGGATGGACTTGTGACTATGGTGGGTGGGGTGAAGTGCCATGGACCCCAAGGACCCCACTTTGGTTTTGTTGCCTAGTCCCCTCTCTGGACTTGAAAGCAGGGGCTGGAGCAGTTATGGAAAGGACACCCCCCTCCTCCCAAGAGAACTTTATGTGATGATGCTTTGTATTTTGTGAATTGATGTGATAATGCTTTGTATTTTGTGTTTAAGGCCCAGTGGCCACTTTGGGAACTTTAGATGTACCTTGAAAATATGACTTAAGACATGGTTAGTGCTAATTGAAATGTAAACTGTCTATGCTATGGGCATACTTAGTAAGACTTTACTGAATAAGTGACTAATTGTACTTTGAGATATTGTTACAGATAAGAGACTAATTGAGTTAATCAAGACTTTGCCCCATGAGTAGAAGACTTGTACTTTGAAAACTGATGTAACTGATTGAGTTAACTTAAGAGTGACTATTTTTTGATTTTACTGATAAGTGGACTGAGTTAACATTTGCCCCATGAGTGGAAGACTTGGACTATTGTATTTTAAGATTATATTGTGATTTTCTTATATACCTGGAAAATGTGACCTAAGAGATGTTTAGTGCTAATTCAAATGTAAATTGTGTATGCTATGGGCATGAAAGATCTTGGGGCCGAATGTAATGGAAATGCAAATTTAAAGATCTTCCCTGCCCCTAGCTTAAGTGCACCTGGAGCCTGTGGTGGGAGGCTTGTTTTTCAGGAAAGCCCACACCTTGATACTTTGTGATTGGGCAGTGGGTCCAGAAGGTTGTTACATTCTCTGAGCCAGGAGAAGGCTATATAAACCCTGAGGAGAGGCTTTGCTTTGGGGCTCACTTTGAGAAGTGTTGTGTGATTTGACCAGATGAGACTCTGGGAAGCCGTTGTTGAGAGCCCCCCGGCTTTGAAAACCCAGATGTTGATGCTTCCCTCTCTGGTAACTGTGATTTGGTATTGATGTATGTAATGTTGGGACAGTTTGGAAGCCTGTCTGTAACTCTGAAGTTCTGTAACTCTGAAGTTTGGGGTGCTGACCTTTTTCCCCTGAACTAGGTAATGTGTGTTTGTTTGATTAAAGTAAGCTTGTTAACCCATTTTGAGTTGCTTTCCTTTTGAAAAGCAGATCTAAGAACCTGTGTTGGCAGCTACCCTGGGGATATTGGGGTGCTTGCTGCTACAAGTACATGGTTGTGATGGAATACTATTGTGACATAAGCAATAACAAAGAGGATAGTTTCAGGGAGAATCATATGAACCAATGCAAAGTGAAGTGAGCAGAAGCAGGAGAATATTATACATAGTAACAGTGATATTGTAACAATGATCAACCGTGTAAGACTTAGCTACTTTGATTAATATAAGGACCCACAACTTAGGGCAAAAGATGAAAAATACTATCCACCTCCATAGAAATAAATAATGAGTTCTAAGTATAGACTGAAGCATATTTTTCAATTTTTTAATTTTTCTTGCTTTTTTACAACATAGCTAAGATGGAAAAATGCTTTCCATGACTCCACATGTGTAATGGGTATTGTATTGCTTGCCTTCCCAATTGGTGTAGGAGTAGCTAGAGGGAGGGAGAGAATTTGGAGCTCAAAATTTTTAAATAGAATGTTAAAAGTAAACATAATGCTTTTTTAAATAATCATTATCCCCATTTTGCAGGGGGAAAAAATAAAGTGAAGCACTGAAAGATTGTGAACTTTTATACAGCCACACAGCTAATAAATAATTGGAGAAATAAGAATTTCTGGTTCCTCCAGAAGTCTGGACTACATATTCAGTGTTCTTTCTACAATGCCAGTTATCTAGAAAGCTGCTTCTGTGATTCCAAATAACTTTAGAATACTAGTGCTTCAAGAGATGGAGGTCCATAGGGTCATTGATTCACAAATTTAAAACTGAAAGGAACATGAGAGACCATCTAGTCCAACACCCTCATTTTACAGATGAGGAAACTAAGACCCAAGAAATTAAGTGACTTGTCAGAGTAATGATTCAAACCCAGTTATCAGGATCCAAATCCAATACTCTTTCCAGTATACCATGCCACTTTTCTAGTCTATCCTCACTTCATTAATGTGGTGTCCATGATTATGTAGTTAGTCAATAGAACAAACAAGGATTAGAATCCGAATCTTTTACCACTCAGTCCAATCTTTTTTCTGCTATGTCCTGCTTTGTATATCCCTTTGCCTACAAGGCAACACTAATCAAAATTAGCATCCATAATTGCTGTTTATGAGGGATATACCTAATTAATGTTATTGTTATGTCATCTAAATTGTTAATGTCATTAAGCAAAGATCATTAACCTCTTTATGGAATTCTAACAATTTGACTGTTTGGGAAGGGAGAACTACACACACAGCATCTCTCTGCCTTGAAAGACTGATGATCCCTTGGTAAACAACCATAAACAGCTTTGACTCTCATCATTAGCAGCAAATCACCCTCCAAAAGTGCCAGCTGAAAGCTCTGTAATCCAGCACTGATGGGAAAGTAAACCCTGCCAGAAAGGAATAATTAGGAAAAATATGGCTGGATTAGATGTCATCTGATGAGTTTACATTCTATAATAATTTAAACAGTCATTAGATCCCTAGAAACTGCCTTCCCAGGCTCCACAATATTTCACATTTTATGGCTGCTGTATAGTTGTACACCCTTCCACCCCACTGTCAGGACCTGGGATTTGTTTGGATGAACTGGATTTCCTGGGAGTAATTTGAAATAAATTAACCTGTGCATAGTCCCCTTCCCACTGGCCACCCAGTGGGTCCTTCGCTGCAAGTTGTTTTGCTTGTGTTCTCACTAAGCAATTAAAAGTACTTTACAGCAGCAACCAAAAAACCCCACCACATTATCACCATTCATCTGCCTGACCTTGGAGAGATGATGCAATTACCAGATTGTACCAAGTGATTCATTTCTGCCACAAACAAATAAATAGAATGCTGTTGTCAGATATGCAAAAGCAGCTAGATCCGCTACAAGGCTGAACTGAAGAGGATTAAAGCAGAGAATCATGGTAACAGCAAAATTTCATTGCCACCAAAATAATTTCCTATGGCCCTTTACGGCTTGGCAACTCCCCAGAGTTCATGCAACATGGATTCATGGAATCCTTGTGTATTATCATAAATCTTAGCTGTATGATATGATACTTGTATTTTTTTGTATTATTTCTCCTTCCCTGTACCATTTCTTTTTCTACCCCAATCACCATCTGATGAAATCATATCAAGGAGAAAACAAAAAGGAACCATCAAAATAAATTCCACACAGAAGGAGTTTGCTCTCTCAGAAATTAAGAGGAGGTGAGGTAAAGATATTATGTAAGTCTGTCTCAAAAAAATGCAACAGCAACTGGAAAGCACCCATCTTACCAGTTCAGTTCATGTCCTGAGTATAGGTACTATTGGTTTGTTACAGCATAACATCGAGCTGTCACTCATCTTGCTCTTTGCAACAAGGTCCTCTTCCGAAAATGCAAGTCAAATCCACATTGTGCCAAGTATGACTTTTTGCACACATGCAGGGGAGTTGATTGTATTTTCCTGTCTGCGTTGTTATTTGGAATCAGATGATTTTATACCTGAAAACAGGGATTTGTTAGAGTCAGTTCATGTGTGCTCTTGAGAGCTAACTTAAATCTTTGGCATGTATGTTTACAACTTGAAAATCTTATATACTACAAATCAGCATTTGATTATTATTTTGTTGATTGTCTAGACTTAAGAATATGATAAAGAAAATGTTAATGATTCAGATTAAAAGTATGACACACTTTTATATATATATATATATACATATGTATGTGTGTATATATATGTACATATGTTCCAATGTTGTTGAATCATTTTCAGTTATGTCCAACTCTTCACGACCCTATTTGGGGTTTTCTTTTTTTTTTTAAAGCAATTGGGGTTAAGTAACTTGCTCAAGGTTACACGGCTAGTCATTATTTATGTGTGGGTGCTAATTTTCTGAGGCCAGATTCGATCCCGGGTCATCCCAACTCCGAGGCCGGCGCTCTTACTGCACCACCTAGCCGCCCCTTATTTGGGGTTTTCTTGGCAAAGATGCTGGAGTGGTTTGTCATTTCCTTCTCCAGCTCATCTGACAGATAAGAAAACTGAGGTAAACAAGATTAAGTGATTTACCCAGAGTCATACACTAGTATGTTTCTGAGTCCAGATTTGAATTTGCTCCAATGAAGACAGTTGAAGCAGGCAATGTGGAGCACTTAGAGCTTGGCCAGACATCAAAGATGCCAAGATCATCCAGTGCATCCTGGGCTAACACTAGACATCCTGACCTTGATGACTCTAGAATAGAGTGAGGCTGTGACTCTAGAACAGAGTGAGGCTGAGTGACTCACTTAAATCCAATTCACACACAAGTCAAGACTCTTTGAAGATAAAGAACAAACAGTTTTAGAAGACAAAAAAAGTAACCTATACAGATTGAGACTAATAAGAGAAGGTTTTTTGGAAGAGATAAACAGAATGATAAGAAGAATGAGGTTAATTGCTCCAGTCTTCCCTGGAGGGCCTCAAGCACAGACTGAATGACCACTTGTTATAGTTATAGTGAGAATTCCTTTGGGGCCTGGGATGAACCAGATTATTACCCCTAAAGTCTGTTCCAAATCTAAATTCTATCATTCAGTAATTCCAGGATGCCAAATTTAGAAGAAATTTATTATCTACGGAAATTACCAAGCTTAGTACATAGTTAGCCAGAATAATTAGTTAATTTTGGACTTGGTTGGTGTATACAGTTTTACTGGGCTGCTTTTCTTCTTCTCTTTTTTTTATTCCATGTCGAAAAGGTTGGCTCTCTGGGTGGATGAGGGAGAAGAGATATATTGGGGAAAAAGGTACTGTAAAAATGTTATTGATATCAATAGCATGTTAAAGAATAGTTAATTTACCCAAAGGGCTATAAAACTGTCTTTATGTTTTGATCCAGCAATACCATTGCTATATCCCAAAGACAATCAAAAAAAGGAGGAAATGATGTATTTGTACATCTAAGAATTGGAAATCAAAGAGATGACCATAAATTGGGGAATATATGATTGTATGATTGTAATGGAATATTATTGTGCTGTAAGAAATGACAAATAAGATGATTTCAGAAAAACCTGGAAATACTTACATGAACAGATGTATAATGAGGTGAACAGAACCAGAAGAACATTGTACACAGTAACAGCAATATTATTTAATGAAGAATTGTAAATGACTTAGCTATTCTCAGCAAGACAATCCCAAAGGACTAATGATGAAGCATACTATTCACCTCCAGAGAAAGAACTGATATTGTTTGAATAAAGCATGATATTTTTTTCACTTTCCTTCTTCCATTTGTTCTTTTATTCCAGTTTTCTTGTACAAAATGACTAACATGGAAATATCTTACATGATTACATGTGTATAATCTATATCTGATTGCTTACCATCTCAAGGAGGAAGGAAGGATAGAATTTGGAACTCAAAATTTTAAACAAAAATGTTTTTAAATTTTGTAAAAGAAACATAAACATGTTTATTTGGTTTTGCTCATGTTTAAAATTGAGTTAATAATAATTTAGCAAATAATTACTATCTGAGAAAAAAATATTTTAATTGGAAATTACTGAAAGGCAATGTGACTTAGTAACATGGCAGACAGAGGACCAGTCTTGGAATCAGAAAGACCTAGGTCTGAATTCAGCATCTGTCACATCCTGGCTCTGTGACGAGAGTTAAGTCATTAATGCACCCAGGTAATACTCTAAGTTATAGATGAGTGGATGACTAGCTGTGTGACCCTGAGCAAGTCATTTAATATCTTTTTGCCTTAATCTGATAGAGAAGAAAATGACAAACCACTCTGGTATCTTTGCCAAAAAACAACAACAACAACACCATGGACAGTACTAATGCGTTACACTATATGGGTCACAAAGAGTCAGGCACAATTGAAGGACTGAAGAATAACAATCAGTAAAGAGAGTTTCCACACCAGGAGCTCCCCAAATCCATGAAATCATAGGTTGGGACCAAAGGGAGGGGAGAAAAAAAGAGGAAGTGACCTTGGCAGACTGGGGTTGGCTCCACACCTCCATGTGGCAAAAGTGACATAATTGGTATCTTAATGTCTTTGCCTCACCCCACCCTCACCTGAGACTTTTTTCAATGTGTCTGTAGTGCTTTCCCAGAATGCAGGCCTTTCTAGTTAAAGCTCTTAAGACCAAACACATTCCAGTACTTAAAACCCAGCTCACAGTTTATAAGAGCCTAAGGCCTGGGAATCTGTAGGAACTCATGGTTGCAGTAGGTAGACAACGTTCAAGAAGATAGTTCCCAACACATCTTTAGAAAAAGACAGGGCTAGGGACCTTTTAGTCTCTTGCTGGTGTTTATGGGTTCCTGGAGATGTCACCATATAAGATTAAAATTTAGTAACTTGGCAGGCACAGGAAGAATGCCATAAATCCCTCAGCAGGGATGCATCCTCTGACTCGGTATCAACTTGGTGACTTCAGGAAGTTATGAAATGAGTTGGAGCATTTGGTGGGATGGGGAGGGTGGGGGAGGAGGCACTTATCTTTCTGAAGTCATTTCCCAGGGATCTTCAAAGAAAAAAAGCAAATTTAAGAACAAACAAACTAGAGCTCTCAGGTCAGTCAATAGTTGGCCTTCTGGTACAGAAAATCAGGACTGTTCTGCCGTGGTTTAGTAGTAAAGCACTCAGACTGTGTCTACACTACACCACATTTGAAGCAGAGCTGTGAGAGAGAAGAGCCTTGACTAGCTTCATGGGAAAGGAGTAGGGTCAGTGAAACTTATCCATTTCAAATTTCTTCACACAAAAATATTTGGCAAGGAATTAAAGGATGCAGAAATAGGTGGCAGTATTTATACATTTTTTAAGTTGGCATCCCTTGTTTCCATATCACCTTTGTATCCAAATATATCCCTCCTCTCTCCTTTATGAAAATAGAAATGAAAAAGGGTGGGAAAAGAAAAGTAAGTCTGCATTCCTAATCAGCACATTAACTGAGTCTAGAAATAAATACAAGTTCCATCCCCGCCTACAGTACCTAGCCTCTAGAAAGAAGTGGAGATTCATTTTTCTTATATCTTCTTCAGGGACAAGGTTAATCCCTAAAATTATGCATTTTGGGTTTGGCTCTGTAATTTATTATCATTTGTTATAGTTGCGTGCATGCGTAAATAAATGGAGCAGTGCACAGAGTACCAGGTCAGGAATCAGGAAGAATCATCCTCCTGAGTTCAAATCTGGGTTCAGACACTTACTAGTTGTGTAACCTTAGAGAAGTCACTTAACCCTGTTTGCCTCAATTTCCTCATCTGCAAAATGAGCTGGAGAAGGAAATGTCAAACACTTCAGTATCTTCGCCAAAAAAAAACCCAAATGGGGTCATGGAGAGTTGGACACAACTAAAACAACTAGCATTTAAAATCCATCACAAGTTGGATCCAACCTCTTTCAAAACTGTTTTCATATTATTTGCCTTAACACATTCTACATTCCAGACAAACTGGCCTAGTTACTATCCCCCATAAGTGACATTCAATCTCTCACCACCATACCTTTGCACAGGCTGTCCCTCACACCTGTAATGTTCACTTTCTTAACCTCTGCTTCTTGGAACCAAGTTGCACTTCTTACAACAGGTGTTTTCTGATTCCCTGTTTTTATCGTCTCCTCAAAAATTTTACTTTGTGTACATAAATATATATATTTTTAAAATATTAAAAAATTTATTTACATGCAAGTGGGGAAAGATAAAATACTAAATAAATACCAAAAAAGAACATATACATATACATCTTTAAATGTATTTATCTGTGTACATGTTGTGTAACCAATAGAATATAGACTCTTCCAGGACAGAGACCATTTCATTTTTTAGTTTTGTATTCCCAGCAGCTAGCACAGAGATTAATACATTTAGCAAAAGCTTATTAAATTGAATTTAGAAGAGGTTAATTGAGTTTGGGGTGACCAAGTAGGTTCCACAAAGGGGCTAGAAATTCATGGTGACTAACTTGAACAAAGTCTTTGAAGGAGGATTTATCTATAGAAGGGTGAAGAACATTTCAAGGAACACAGAGATTAGGGGAGCAAGAACATTGAGAAAACCAGACCATCTAGAGCAAAGGTTTCATATATAAGAGAACTTGGATATTGGGCTAAAAAGGTAAGTTGGGACCACATTGCAAAAAGCCCTGAAATTCAAGCTGTGGGACTTTATCATATAGACAATGGGAAAAGAAGGGGGTGGTGATAAGGTAGAAGAAAATTACCTTGATAGTAGAGATAATTTTATTTTAGAACTAACAAATGAAGGCCCCTTCTTTTTTTATTTTAGTTTCAATTCAGAGAACAAAGCAAGCATTTCCATAACACAGTACAATAAAAAAAAAATATGATTGCACATGAGACTGAGAACAGTATTTGTTCTGGGCCCAGAATTTAAACTTGCTGACTTTTAGGTCCCACTAA
Source organism: Gymnobelideus leadbeateri (assembly GCA_011680675.1). Taxonomy (NCBI): domain Eukaryota; kingdom Metazoa; phylum Chordata; class Mammalia; order Diprotodontia; family Petauridae; genus Gymnobelideus; species Gymnobelideus leadbeateri. Next base: position 282,244 of record WOXC01007466.1, on the reverse strand, counting down.
GCATTCTGGAATCCCCCATCTATGGCCTGTAAAGTAGTATTGCCACCATAGAACACTTTTCCCAGATGTAACATGACTCAGATTCAGTCTCCTGGGCTGTGTGATAATGAAGTTTCACTGTCAACTGAAAAAGGTTAGCGGAAAAAGGGAACAAGTCCCAGTCGGTACAGGACTAAATGGCCTAGTAGAGGAAGCACTGTCCCCATGAATACAACCAGCTGGGTGTCTGGACGCTTCATAAAATTTTATTGTGAAATGCACAGATGATGAGCCCAGCTGCAAAACATCAGGAGTGTTTATCATGCTCTCCCCTAGAGTTCTGGGTGTGTTCCCCTTTGACACTATTTATGTAGGCTTAGCCTAAGCTGATTTAGATGAAGATGTCAAAATTGCTTCAAGGTGCAGTTCATTGTAAGTGAAGCCATCAAGTGGTCCCCTGATCCCATCTCTATGTGTCAAAATGGCATTCTTCTTTATAGGTGTAATGGGGGATTCAGACCACTAATAATAAATGACTCCTATCTGACCTCATTTGCCCATAATGAATGAGGGAAAAGGACCTAGTATTCATTAAGGGGAAACCCCAACCTGTCAGAATCCCATGAGACTTATGCCTAGACAGACATTTCATGAGGAGGTGTGAATTTTGGAAGGACAGTGTACAGACAAGGAACTTCGGAGGAAAGCAACTGAGAATCCTGAGGAGCTCCCAAGTGCAGGCAAAAAGCCGAACAGGAGCAGTCTGATGTCAAGCTTCTTCTGAGCAGAAAATGCAGATGCAGTAGCCTCTACTTGGCATGTTCAGACTCTGGCAAGTGCAGAATATAGAAATCCAGGAGGATGGCACCACATGGAAGTTGGTGGCAGCCCAGAGCCAAAGTCAAGGTAAATACAGTTCCAGGGGATTGCAGAGACTTACTTTTGACCAATCACAGACATTTTTGCAGAGAGACATTCTGTTGCTAATTTTTCCCCACATGAATTACCTTGCAATTCTGCCAAATATTTTGCTGTTTAATTAGTGGATCTTTCCTAGTCCATGAAGAATGAGCTACACTAGTAAGGGTTCCAGCTACTATTTCCATAATTGCTTACCGATACAGTCTACACTGGACCTCAGGAATTACCAAAGTATTCTAGAAATAAAATGTTTCTGTGGAGTTTATGATTGGCAAGACCAGTAAACCAGAAAAAGCAATGGGTAAAATAGGGCCTCAAAGTATCTTCTCATTCTTATTGCCCATATATTTTCCTTGTTTTCTATATAGGCAGCAGGTAGCACAGTAGATAGAGTGTTGGACCTGTAGTCAGGAAGACTTGACTTCAAATTTTAGCATAAATACTTACTAGCTGTGTGACCTGGGTGAGTCATTTAATCTGTTTCCTCAATGGCAAGATGGAAATAATAATAACACCTTGAAAGGTTGTTGTGATGATAAAATAACATAGTATTTGTAAAAAGGGCCTGGTGCAAAGGAGGCGTTGTATATATGTTTATTCATGGTTATCATTCCCTTGTAAACTAAAAACAGGAACAATCTTCTCTAAATTTTGTATCTTTCCCAATCCTAGAACAATTATTTGCAGAGGGTAGGCACTTAATATTTGTTTAATTGACTATCTACTATTCTACCCTTAGTAAGTTATTCCTTTGGAATAGATATTGTTCTCTCCCTGAAATTCTGTTTTAAAGTGATATGGAGGACATAGCATCTTAAAGTTGAAAGAAAGGGGTCCTCTTTCTTCCTTCCTTAGTACACTCCTCTCCCCCATGTGGATTCTGTTTGAGTTAGCCTCATCACTCAGAAAGGAATTATAGAATATGTCTTCCTGGGGCCTCCATGGTATTTTCCCAGCTATTACTGGGTCTGGGACAGCATAGCACCAAACAACCAGGTATACAATAATGCATTCAGGCCTTCATCAGTTGTTTTAACTAGGGTTCCAAAGAATCAGCTGAGTTGTTGGGTTATTTCCCCCCTGAATTAATTGGGGGGGGCTTTTATAATTAAAAGGTATCATGATATAGTGAAAAGAGCCCTGGGAGTCAGAAAAGCTTGAATTTGAGTCTTGATTCTGATATTTCCTTGCTGTGGGACCACAATGGTCACACTTTGAGTCTTCACTTAGTCTTCACTTTGAGTCTCGGTTTCTTAAGCTATAAAATGGAAATAACAATATCTGTAATACTCATTACTATGGGTTGTGGAGAGCATCAGACCAGTAATACATATAAAATATTTTACAAATGCTATCAAAATAAGCTATTTTTATTTTGGGGAAAGGAGTGGCAATCTCACATAGAAAAAAAGAAGGAAAAACCTGAGTCATCCTTATGCTCCAATACAAGACTGTATGAGATTAAAGGATCCTAAATTTAAACTGAAAAACAGCTTGAAGGATATCTAAGAATAAGAATAAAAGCAGGAACAGATAATGTTTAACTTGGTAAAGTGCTTTGCATATGTTATTTGATTTATCCTTACAGTCACACTGTGCAATAGGTTTTATAATTAAAAGTTTAATAGGGTTTTATAATATTTTATAAATTATAATACTTATAATAAATTTTATTAATAAAACTGAGGCTGAAAGAGGTTACGTTTCTTACTTGCCCACATAGTTAACAAGTGTCGGAGGCAGGATTGGAATTCAGTTCTGAGTGACTCCAACTCTAATCTCTATCTTCTCTGCCCATGTAGTTAGCCCTTCATTTTATGGATGGGGAAATGAAAGCACAGAGAGGTACAGTGATTTAGGATTATAGATTTGTCCTCTAATCTAACATCTTCATTTTACAGACAAGGAAACTGAGGCCCAGAGAGATAAAATTACTTGCCCAAGATTTAAAACCAAGTCCTCTGACTCCAAAACAAGTGCTCCTTCCATACTTCCACCCAGGGGAATAAGGTATAATACTTGACCTCTGAGAGTGTACAATCTAATTGGATAAACAGGACATATATGCATGAAAAGCTAAATAAAGACAACAAAAAGGAAGTTATTAAATGTTATTATATTGGGGGTGGGGCATGGGAGGAGTGGGAGGAAAAGGTTTAGACCTGTGATTAATAGAGGGCTCTCAATCTTCCATTTTCCAACAGCACACGCTTGACTTGGACTCCCTGGAATAGAATTCTTCTTCCCCTTCCTTCTCCTCCCACCCCAGGAAAAGCTTATCCCCTGACATCCCTTCATCATCCAGATCAACTCAGGTTTTGATACTCAACACCTCCTCAACTCTTCCATAGTTGTCTCTCCCCTATAATTGGAAGACTGGGAGGCAGAGCATTAAATTCCTCCCTAAGTCTTCCTCACAACTTTTCAGGTTACTGCATCTTCCACCAGCATTTCTCTTTGACTTGACTCCACAGGAACACCATGTCCCCTGGTGGTCTGAGCACCAAGCCAGGGTGTGTCAGAGAGGGGCCTTGAACTCACCTCTTCCTGGCTATTAGGCTGATCCTCAAACTGCAATGCCACATGGATTTCAATATATGATTGAGTATACACTTATCAAAATAAGTGTTGTCGACATTAAATACTATTGAGTTCAAATGGAAAGTGAGAGATCACAAAATCTAAGAACTAGCAGTGACCTCAGTAGCTATCTAGTCTCACCCACACAGGAAAGAATCTCCATTATAACATAAACAGAGAAATGAACTCTACAGTCTGGAGTGTTACTCTGAACTGAGAATTGGGAAATGTATATGTTTTTAATGCCAGAAAATCATGCTCTCCTTATTTTGAGTATGGTAAGCCATCATTCCAGTAATGTTTCGATGCCTCCAGGGAAGGGCACAATTTTTTAATACAAGGAAAACAACTTTTCAAACACTGTCTGGAAGACAAAAGTCTTATTTGACCTCTGGCAGTCATGGACGGGGACGATCTTCAGTCATCCTGATCTATATCATGCCACTAAACCCAAATGGCTCTGGAGGAGAAAGTGAGGCTGGTGACTTCGAACAACCCTCCCTCACTAAAATCCAATTCACTTGCAAATCATGACATCACATACCTGATGTCACAATCTTGGTCCAGAACAAAGGACAAACAACAACAAACAGAAGTATGGACAGTACCTGGATAAAGGAAAGCCTTTCAAGCAGAAGAGTTGATTTTAGCAAAAGAGCAGAGGCCAGAATAAAGACCAGTAAGGAAATCCCTCAAGCTGGAACAGAGAATTTGATGGAAGGGATACAGTTGGAGAAGGAGCTAGGAACTGGAGGCTGGAAAACCTATTAGTGCTAGGCTAAGGTGTTTGGATTTTCCTGCTGTAGGAAATGGGGAGCCACTGAAGTCTTTTGAGGAAGACAATGACAAGATCAGAGTAAACATCTACCAGCTCCTCTGAACACCAACATACCAGTACCATTAAAACATTGCACTACTGAATTTACCTGACTCCACCACAATATTTCCAGAGGCAGCATCACCTCTTCTACAGAATGGCTCCAAAAAAAGCCATCATGTAGATGTCATCGCAGAGAAGCAGTATATATTTATTTAACTTGTGAGGTTGATTCAGCAGAGTAGGCAGGATTTCAGGGGAAGCTACCTCACCCCATGACCTCTCAGGACTACTCTGTGCTCATATACCTTAAAAACAATCATGAGGGGCGGAGCCAAGATGGCAGAGTAGAAACAGCTCATCCAAGCCTCTCTGCCCCCAGATTCCCCCCAAACTATGTAAAAGGGGACTCTGAACAACTTCTGGAGCCCCAGCACCCACAGAATGACACAGAGAAGCTAACCTCCCGCTGAGGACAGCCCAGCAGCCCTGCAGGAAGGACCAGCGCAGAGGTCTGGGACCTGGCAGCGCACAGAGCGCAGGAGCCGAGCCGAGCCCAGGTCCACCTGAGCCGAGGTTTTAGCCCCAGGGCGGCAGGGCCAGCAGCCGGCTGGAGGAACCCCAGAACACCAGGAACTGTGGAGACGCCAGAATTATCAACATAGACTTGCCTAGGACAAAGTAAGGGGTTAGTGTCCTATGGACTTTGGGACCTGTATTTGGGGAATGCGTCAGCTCCCTCCCCTGGGGGCTAGAAGCTGCTGAGGAGACACGCCATTTTGTAGTTTTCAGAGGCAGCTCCAGCTCCTGGCCTGCAATTAATTGTAGGGAGATCCAGCGATCAGTCTTGGGGGTAATCGCTCTTGCTTTAACCTCCCTGGATCTGGATTGTGATCTAGGGTGGAAGTCGTGGGTGGGTTTACAGCTTGCCAGAAACGGAAGTTGCCCCCCACACGTTCGGGACGAAAATTCCTCTATCTGGCCTTAAAGCCTTAGTGTGGCAACAAGCCCAAAAGTCAGGTAATCAAGTGGCAACATGCCAAGGCAAAGGAAACAGAAAAATGCAACCCTAGACTCCTATTTTGGGGGCATAGAGAGGGAAAAGGACTGTGAGGTCAGAAGTCCTGCTCCAAAAGCCCCAGGGAAAACATGAGCGGGTTGCAGGCCATAGAGGACCTTAAGAAGGACTTTAAAAATCAAATAAGAGAAGTGGAGGAAAAATTGGAAAGAGAAATGAGAAGGATGCAGGAAAGTATGAAATGAGGGTCAACAGCCTGACTGAGGAAAACAACACCTTAAAAAATAGACTAACTCAAATGGCAAAGGAGGCCCAAAAGGGCAATGAGGAGAAGAATGCCTTAAAAAGTCAGATTTGCCAGATGGAAAAAGAATCTCAAAAGTTCACTGAGGAGATTCATTCCTTCAGAGTTAGACTGGAGAAAATGGAAGCTAATGACTTTATGAGAAATCAAGATGCTGTTAAGCAGATCCAAACAAATGAAGATTAGAAGGCAATGTGAAATATCTCATGGGAAAAACCACTGACCTGGAAAATAGATCCAGGAGAGACAATTCAAAAATTATTGGACTACCTGAAAGCCATGATCAAGGAAAGAACCTAGAAATCACCCTTCAAGAAATTCTCAAGGAAAACTGCCCTGATGTTTTAGATCCAGAGGGCAAAATAGAGGTTGAAAGAATCCACCTATCACCTCCTGAAAAAGATCCCAAAAAGAAAACTCCCAGAAATATTATAGCCAGTTTCCAGAATCCCCAGATCAAGGAGAAAAATACTACAAGCGGCCAGGAAGAAACAATTTCAATATTGTGGAAACACAATCAGAATAGCCCAGGACCTGGCAGCTTCTACACTGAGGATCGAAGGGCATGGAATATGATATTCCAGAGGGCAAAAGAACTGGGAATGAACCCAAGGGTCACCTACCCAGCAAAACTGAGTATTTTGTTTCAGGGGAAAATATGGTCATTCAGTGGAATAGAGAGGACTTTCAAGCATTCTTGAGGAAAAAACCAGAGTTGAATAGAAAATTTGACATCCAGACACAAGAAGGAAGAGATGCCTGAGAAGGTAATCAGGGAAAAGAAATCAAAGGAACTTATCAAAGTTGAACTATTTACATTCCTATATGGAAAAGCAATAACTGTGACTGATGATATCTTTCTCACTATGAAAATAATGGAAGGGGTGTGGTCATATGAATACATATGTGAATGTGTGTGTATATGGTTACAGTTATATATGGATAGAGGGCATAGGTTGAATTTGTTGGGAAGGAGAATACTCAAGGGATGAAATTATGAGGTGAGAGAGGAAAGTGGCAAGAGGAGATGGGGAGAGACATGGTAGGGTAAACTATCTCATGTAGGGGAAGTGGGTGCAAAGGAGGGGAGAATAAGGAAGGCTAAAAAGGCAAAACCACATTCACATTGAATTTGGTTCAGGGAGAAAATGACATACATACTAAATGGGATATCTCAACCTGCAGCAGGATAGGGGGAAGGGGGATGAGAGGAGGGATGATGGATGGGAGGGCATCCTTGGGGGGAAGGGAGGTTGGAAGTACCCACTATAGAAGAGGGACAGGATTATGTAGGGAATGGACCAGGTGGGGGGTGGGATGAGTGAGAGGGAATTATAAGCAGCCTTGTACAATATATCTACTATGATAATGTTTTGCATAGCTAGACATGTACAACATATACTGAATTGCTTATCTCCCAAGAAGGAATGGGTGACAAGGGAGGAAGGAAATGGATCTGAAATTTGAGGTTGTAACATTAAATGTTTCAAATATATATAAATACTATTAGTAATACTCTTTCGCTTGTAATAGGGAGATAATATGTGCAGGCATTGGGACACAAAGATTCACCTTCCTCTAATGGAAAAGTCGATGGGGGTATGGGAGAAGGTATGGGAGGGAGCAGATTGGAGGAAGTGATATCTTGTGGGACTACTATTCTGGGAGGTTGGGTAGGGGGAATAATGGGGGGAAAATGATTGTAACTCAAAATCTGGCGGAAATGAATGATGTAAAACAGAAGTTAATAAAGCATTTGTTTAAAAAAAAAAAAAAGAAAACAATCATGAGGTCTGGTCTTATTTTCTCACAGCAAGCCCAGACTGGGTTGTCAGGTGTCAAGTTTCAGCCAACAATGAAATGTATGATGGTATTATCAATCATAGCCACTGAGAAGCTGGAGAAACAATAGTATGGCATGGAAGTCCACTGGGAGAGTTAACAGGAATCTCTGGTCCCTATGGAATCATCTTTATACCGACCAAGTCAAACTCCAGAGAACTGTCAAAGAGAAACCAAGTATGGAAAGGAGTGAACATTATTTGTCCTGAGATAACTGTTCTAACTAGAAACCTGGCCACATCAACTAAAGAAGGAGTACATTTATCCTCCTTTTATGTATTATACATCAGAAGTGTAAAATCATTCCAGAAATATCTTTATTAAATGGAAACTCAGTCACAGGCATTTGGGGACAAAGGGAAACACCAAGCAAATGGAGATGATGATGATGATGATGATGATGGTGGTGGTGGTGGTGGTGGTGGTGGGTGATGATGATGATGATGACAAGCAGCATTTATATAGCACTTGTATATAGTATAGCGCTTGTAAGGTTAGTAAAGCTCTTTGTGTACATTTTTTCATTTGATCCTAATAACCTGAGAAGGGTGTTCTTATTATCCCCATTTTACAGATAAAAAAAAACTGAAACTGATATATATTAAATGACTTACCCATGGTCACACAGCTAGGAAGCACTGGGACAGGACTCTAATTTTCAGGTGTCCACTACATTCTGTCCCCTCAAGGTTCTTATCATTCTTTGAGCCACAAAACAGGAGACTGTCTGCCCCTACACCCTCAAATTCTGCATGCCTCATCCTACCTCTGTGCATTCATTCACTCCTACCACCACCATGCCTGGACTGCACCTCCTACTCATCTCTGCCTTTCAAAAGCTTTCATCCTTCAAGGCTCAGCCCAAATGCTATTACCTCTACAAAGCTTTTTCTGATTCTCCACAGATTAAAAAAAAGATGCCTTTCGCCTCTCAAATTTCCCTAGATACCATTACCTAGACCTCTATTTTGCCCCATCCCACTCAGCCTGATGTTATCTGTGGCATTTGCAACACCACCATCCCCAAAGATTATAATCTCCTTGAGGAAAGGAGTGACGTCATTTTTTTCATTTTGAGCTTTACATCCCTGGCACCTAGCCAATTCTTGGCAAAGTGCTCCTTGAGGGCAGAGACTGCTTTGTATCTGACTTTGGATCCACCAGCACAGGGCCTGAGTCATAGAAGGCACTTCATAATTACTTGTGGATTGATGAATTAACTTATCAGTATTGGATTTAATGAATGTTTGTAGACTTCTATTGCCTGTCAGTATACCACAGATTTTCTCCAAAGGTCAGGAATAGAGTGCTTACTTTCTGGGAGCTGAAATTATAGAGTTCAGTAGAACAGAGACCTCCTCCTTCTCCTCCTCCTCCTCCTCCTCCTCCTTCTTCTTCTTCTTCTTTTCTCTCTCTCTCTCTCTCGCTCTCTCTCTCTCTCTCTCTCTCTCTCTCTCTCTCTCTCTCTCCAGTGTTTTGTACATGGAAAGAAATGGAACTAAACCTGGGGTTTCAATAGAAAATGAACTCCTGATGAATAAATTCCATTTTCCTTTTAGAAATTGTCCTCCTTCATTAGATTGTAATGTAATGTAATCCTAATTGATTTAATTTTTTTGCCTTTTTTAAAATTATTAATTTGTTTGTTCATTTTTAGTTTACAAGTTTCAATTCCATAGTTCCTTGAGTTTCCCTTCCCTCCCTCCCCCACACCCCCCCCACAATGGTATATAGTCCAGTATAGGATCTGCAAATACTTTCACACTAGACATTAGTCAGGTTACAAAAGTGTATTGTACTAGATGGAATGAAAAATGGTAAAGAGGAAATAAAACCAAACAATGAAAAGAAAAAGATCAAGTAGTTTGCTTCCATCAGGATTCAGACTCAGATCTTTCTAGTTATTTCTCTGGATGTAGGCATCTTTTTCCTTCATGAGTCTTTTGGGATTGACTTATATCACTGCATTGCTGAGAAGAGTCCAGTCTGTCATAGTTGGTCATCACACATATGTTTTGTCTGTGATTGTATACAAATTTCTCCTGCTTCTACTCTTCTCACTCAGCATCAGTTCATATAAGCCTCTCCAGGTAAATATGAAGTCCGTCTGCTCTCATTTCTTATAGCACAATAGTATTCCATTACATGCATAAACCACAACTTGTTTAGCCATTCCCCAATTGATGTGCACCCCTTTAATTTCCAGTTCTTTGCAACCACGAAAAGAGCTGCTATAAATATTTTTGTACATATGGGTCTTCCTCCCTCTTCTATGATCTCTTTGGGATATAACCCTAGAAGAGGTGTTGCTGGGTCAAAGGGTATGAAATTATTTATAGCCCTTTGGGCATAATTCCAGATTGCTCTCCAGAATGGTCTCCAGAATGGTTGGATAAGTTCACAACTCCACCAGCAAAGCATTAGTGTTCTAATTTGCCCACATCCTCTCCAGGATTTGCCATTTTCCTGTTTATGACAGGAATTTATTTTCTTTTTGTGCATATTCATATATCCAGTTCTTAGCACAGTGCCTGCAACAGAATAAGGGCTTAATACATGCTTGTTGACTGACTCTTGATGTAGATTGGCATTCATTTGGCAAAGTATAATCTTAGACAGGCTAGAGATTAAGAACTTCCTGGGTTGGTGCTATATACACAATGCACACTGCTTTCCATGTAGTAGAACCTTAATTGATTTGAATATAAGGACCAAGAAAAAACTATTTCCCCATGACCAGAGATGGGTTGTGTACAAAAATGGAAGATGGAATGAGAGAAGGATGCCACCAGAAGTGACGGGTTGGAGCTGGGAAGATCTTCAATTCATATTTTCAAATCAAATTCAATGAGTATTTATTAAGCACCTACTATGTACCATTTATTGTGCGCTGTAGTAACAAGGCCCTTCAACATAAGGCCCCAGACAACTTTTTTGTTGTTGTTTTTACTTTCTCCTATAACATTTAGCCTCTGCTCCTCAGGAAAATTTACTCATTTCTCCCCTCATCTTCTGTCCCACTGCTTCCCCCAAACCTCCTCCAGCACATACCATACCTAGGAACAGTCCCAGATCAGCATATCAAATCTATTATAATGTTCAAACTGCTCTTGAGATCGTGCATTAGCCAGGATGCTTCTCCCCCATAAATTCAGAGGATTGCAGATCTGACTTCTTCAACTATACTTTCTACAAAGGGCAGAGGGTCAGCAGCTGCAGGTTCAAATCCCAGTTCTGCCCTTAGAATTCATTGTAATACCTTGGACAAGTCCCTTAACCTCTCAGGCTCCTTCAAAATCTAACATTTTATAATTTCTATTCTGCTTCCCTACATTAATGCTAAACTTGCCTACTCATCATGCCACAGACGTGCTACATGTAGTTGTGACTCTGCATTTTTTCTTTATTCAGTCAGCAAACATTTACTGCATGCCTACTATGTGTCAGGTATTGTATAAGGAAATAGCTACAAATACAAAAGTGAGAGAGTTCTTGCCTTCTGAGTGCCATTTGCTTAATGGTGGTCTTGCTTGGTGCTGGTGATGACTATAATCTCAAGCCCTCCACCTTCAGGCTGTGTACACCACAGTTCTTTCCCAATTCCTCACTGTGGAGGTCCCTTCTACCCCTACTTTCTCCACTCTTCCCCACCCTTTAGTTGATCCCAGATAACTCAGAATCCAACCCAACCCTAAACCTGAAGGCTCTCTTCTCAGACTGCCATTTGTCAGTGTGGGTTCAACCCATAGATACTTTTCCATTAGACTTTTGAATGAAGGCAACAACTCATTAGCCCTGGCCCATCAAACAGTTGCCATCAGATCCTGAGGTCAGGAAAGATTGTAGGCTTGAATAGGTGCCATAAAAGTGAATAATTCAATATTCTCCTCCACAAAGGCCAAGTGAAATTACCTCCAACTAAAAACCTTCCTGTTTCGCCCCTCCAATGAATTCCTTTACTATGCTATTTCTCTGTTTTTTCTATGTGTATGCCAGTAATTGGCACTTGTTTACAAATTACTTTTACAGAAGTTTTCGTTGTATTCACAAGTACTATATTCCCACCTAACTAATTAGGAAACTCACTGAGGGCAGGATTTATGACTTCCACTATTTTGTATTCCCCATCCCTTTCCCCCATGATGCCTCATGGAGGACTCCCCTGCTCCGTCAATGTACCATGAATGTTGTTGATTGGATGACCTTCCTTAAGCTACCGTTACCAACACACCCAAGTCAAATTCTTGATATTTGCTTTTAGAAATGTTTGACCTTCCATCCCTAGTCACCTTTTATCTTGTAAGGAGAGTCCTAAGCAGCAGGTGGCTAAGCTGTCAATTATGTACAGATGGCAAAGCACTCTGCTAATTGCTCTTCAGGCTTCCAAAATCTAAATTGGTGTGGTAGCTCAGGGGCCAAGTACTTCCCACCTCCCCTCCCCCTTCCCCTAGCCCTGCTCCTGAGGATGCCACCAAAAAGCCCCCTGCTCCCTTGAGAGAAATCAGCAGTTTGAGCTGTTAAAAATAAGTTGTTTGGACCCTGACCTGACATTTGTGGGGAAGCTACAGAAACCATGTGTCTTTTTTGATTCCCACATGTCCACTGTCATGGAAAAGAAGGAAATGTATAATCAAGGAGAACAACATTAATTTTAAGTTTACTTCTTATCATTAAAACATATTAAAACCCTGATAATTTCCTGATTCAGGGTGAAGTGAAGGAGAGACTTAAGAGGAGACAGGAAAATCTCAAGAACATTCAAAACACTGTTATTAATCTGTGGGGCAAAACTCTGTGTCCACTCACTGTTATGAGTTAACAAGGCTTTTAAAAATAACTGGGTGTATATCTATATAAAAATGTGGTATTTCTTTTTCAAATAAATAAACAACTCCATCTCCCAGTGGCTCCAAAAACCATCTGGTTTTCTGAGTTCTCCCTCTCACAGATGTCCTTCCTGAGTCTTAAACCACGATATTGGCCTGGGCTTCCTGTAAGGAAGTATTGGTAGGTAGCAATTCAAGGGAAATAACATCAGGGCATATTTTTAATTGCTGTTTTAAAAGCATGTGGCATGTGACACATGCCTCAAAATATCCATTTGCAGGTCGACATTGCTAAAGGTTGTCCCACAACTTACTTCTTAGTAGCCCAAGAAAAAGGACTCCAGCTCTATCCATAATTGAAGAGTATTCCTTAAGCCTACAAAGGCATTCAAAACTCAAGGTGACAGGAACATGGCTACTGAAAATGGGTGCTTCTTGGCTCACTTTAGTGACCTGCTAAATAGAGTCAGCAAGCATCTATTAACCACTTACTATGTGGCAGACACTGTTCTAAGCAATGGAAATACAACAAAGGCCTGTCAGAATGTTGCTACTAAAAGAATGTTACGTGATAGTTGGTTTTCTAACATACCTTGATATACTGTAGATTCGTTTGTATGGAGGGCTCAGATCATATCCACTGAAGATATTACATACCCAGGTTTAGTCCACAGAGAGTTAGAGTTTGAGTCATAGGAATCACAAGATGTCAAGAATCATATGGTTGCATAAAGAACGTGTATTGAAGGAGTAAAGCTCACAAGTCCAGTAGCAAAGGAAAATCCTGGTAAAGACCCTACAAAGCCTGCAAGAGAACCTGCAAGTATCACTGGCTCAATTCAGATGGAGATTTCTATGAACCTAATTAAGGGGGTCCCTTTTATTCCAACCACCCCTCGGCATGCAACCTAGATAATCAAGTAGGTCTCTTCATGTTCTGTCATTTTTTCAGGTGTGTATGACTCTTTGTGACCCATTTGGGATTTTCTTGGCAAAGATACTGGAGTAGTTTGCCATTTCCTTCTCCAGTTCTCTCTCATTTTACAGATGAGGAAACTGAGGCAAACAGGGTTAAGTGACTTGCTTACACTCACACAGCTAGTAAGTGTCTGAGGTCAGATTTGAACTCAGGAAGGTGAGTCTTCCTGTTTCCAAGTCCAGTGCTCTATCCACTGTGCCACCTAGCTGCCCAAGTAATCCTCTAGGCAGTTATTAAATATAGGGAGCTCTGGGGGGGCCAGCTGGATACAAGCTATTCTCTCTATCAGACTGAGCAGTATCTAAAGAGTTTTGTTTCCTAGATTCAGATAGCAGTTATTACTATAGCTAAAACTGAGTGTCCCTTTGGTCACCCTGCCTTTCCATAGAAAGTCTTCTACAAAATCCCTATCTCTTATATTCCTACAGAGTGCCTATACAATGAATGGCACTCCATCTCCCATCTCTGTAGTTTTCATTGGCAATTCTCCAAGTCCAGCATGTAATCTCCCTTCAAATTTACTTCCAAGAAACCTTTCTTCCTTTAAGACTTAGCTCAAATACCACCTTCTACATGAAGCCTTTCCCAATGCTCCCATCTGCTAATGCCATCCCTCACTATCTTAAACTTACCTGAATTTATTCCTCTTATATTTATTCTATAGATTCATTTCTTTCACTCATTAGTATGTAAGTGCCTTGATAGTAGGGATTATTTCATTCATTATATTTATATCCCTGACACCTAGCACAGTGCCTTTCATTTATCAGGCATTTAATACATTTGTATGACTTGACTGGTTGATTTCCTGATAACCAGTATTATAATAGTGATGAAATTAGTAGTAGTAGTAGTAGTAGTAGTAGTAGTAGTAGTAGTAGTAGTAGTGGTGGTGGTGGTGGTGGTGGTGGTGTCTGAGGCCAGATTTGAACTCAGGTCTTCCTGACTCTAGGAACAACAACTACTACTACTACTGCTGCTGCTGCTACTGCTACTGCTACTGCTACTACTACTACTATTACTACTACCACCCATAAAAAAGCCACTAGAATGTAAGTTCCTCAAGGGAAGTGATTGTTTTATTTCTGTCCTTATATCCCAGGTCCCAGAATACAGTACCCACTTAATAAATGTTTTTTGAATTGTAAACTACTATTGAAAAAAACTGTGAACTTATAAAATATGATTCACATTATGAAACCAACCTTTTCTCTACCAAAGAATACCTAACTAACTATACCATTGTCAAAATCTGGGGTTCATACATTCAGAGTCTTAGAGATTATCTAACACCAACCCACTCATTTGACCCTCCTATTTCCAGTACTTGTAAATGTAGGTTTCCATATTACTAAATACTTAACAAGAAGAAGGAAGTTGCAATGAGGGGAAATATACAGTGCTAGAAACCTCTAGTCACTTATGATTGATGAGAAATGACTATAAAACATTTCTGGTATAACCACATAAATTAATAGGATCATAGATTTTAGAGCTGGAAGGCAATTTAGGAGTCCTATTCTAATCTAATCTTCTCATTTTACAGATGGGGAAATTAAGGCCCAGAAATGCTGACGGACTAATCCAGCAAAACCAGGATTTGAATCCAAGCCATAAAATCATAGAATATTGGATCTCAAGTTGGACAGGAATTCGATGGCCATCTAGTCCAATCCCTTCGTTTTATGGCTGAGGAAACTGAAGCCCGGAGAAGTTAAGTGGCTTGTCCATAATCCCACAAGCAATAAGTAACAGAGCTGGGATTTGAACTTGGTTCCTCTGACTCCAAAACCATTGCTCTTTCTACTGTAATGTCATCTATAAGGAAATGTGATTATAGAATGCATTCACCCATTGTGCAATGGCTTTGAGTAAATACTTTCTAACGTTCCTAAGGTTTCTATGAAACTTCCTTAGGATCCTTCCACCTCAAGGATCTTTCTATGATATTTTCTGAAATGCCTCAATTGCTGAAAATGATGTTTATTGGGATCTTATTACTGATAAATCATCTTGGTGGTAGAATGCATACAGTATAGTTTTCTTTTCCCCTCCTTGTTTGAGTCCTGGTCCCACCTTTTTCTGAGACAGTCTTCCTCTCCCTCCTTCCCAGATTATTTACTACATGTTGGCATGCACAGAAGTATCAGCCAGCTGCCACATGAACACACATTTCTCCCAGTGCACAGTTCCAGATGACAATTGGCAAAATAGCACCCCAGAGAACACCCTGCTCCCTGACCCCTTCCCTAGACCTGAATCTTTCAAGACAGTGTGATCACAGTTGTGTTACCTAGGTTACCTGTCACCTAGGTGCCCTGAATAATCACATAAAGAAAGTAACATTCTCCTTCCCTATTCCTACCACAAACAAAATAAAATATTATATTTTCCTTCAAGTACAATGATTAAGCCACTGACTCACAAGTAGCAGTACATGAAGTGTGAGTGTTTTTACTAATAAGAGTGACAAAATGTTACTGAAATTTTTAACACATTCAATCCCTCTTCTATTTGACCAATGGCACGGCACGTATGTGCAAGACAGCTGGTTGGAGTCAGGTAGACTTTACAGAGATAGACTGGGGCAAAGTTAACAGATCCACAGGAAGGTTAGACTTGGAGCTCCTCAATGATAATTCATTGAGTTAATACTTCCTACTCTGATTGACTGAATTAAATCATCACAAGCACACAAATTCAACAACTATGAACAAATGTAGGGAACTAGAAGAGTTAGTCCATCAGTCAATAAACATTCATTTGGTACTTACTATGAACCAGGAAGCTAGATGGCCCTGTGGATAGAGCACTGGGCCTGGAGTCAAGAAGACCTGAGTTCAAATCTGGCCTCAGTCACGTACTAGCTAAATGACCCTGTGCAAGTCACTTAACCTCTGTTTACCTTAATCCACTGGAAAAGGAAATGACAAACCATTCCAATATCTTTTCCAAGAAAGTCCCATGAACAATATGGTCCACAGAGTCAAACACAACTGAACAACTACAATATAGGCCAGGTACTGTGCTACATACATAGGATACAAAGACAAAAATGAAACCCCTTGCCTTCAAGGGGTTTACATTCTAATGGAAGAGATAATATACGTACATAGAAGTATATACATAGTACATATAAAATGAATACAAGGGGTGGCTAAGTGGTACAGTGAATAGAGCACTAGCCCTGCAGTCAGGAGGATCTGAGTTCAAATCTGGCCTCAGACACTTAACATTTACTAGCCGTGTGACCTAGGGCAAGTGATTTAACCTTAATTGCCCTGTCCTCTCCCCTCCAAAAAGCAAAAAAAAAAAAAAAAAAAGAATACAAAGTAGTTATGGGAAGGAGATCAGTAGCAGCAGAGGGGATCATGAATGGCTTCATATAGTAATGCTGAGTCTTAAAAAAATCCAATGATTCCAGAAGGATATAGTAAATCTCTTGTATGGAGGAACAGACAGTACAAATAATAACAATAACAAGCAGGTTTTGAACTCAGGTATGTCCTGACTCTGGAGTCCAGCACTCTAGCCATTACCTAGCTGAGTAAAGATGATATAATGGCGTATGTGTAAAACAGTGGGTAAGTCAATATGACTGGAAGTAATGTATAAGAAAACTGAACAGGAAGGAAGAAGGCGGGGTGTGAAGATCTTTAAAGGCCAGCGTTTATGTGTATTCCTGAAGGCAGAGACACCAGAGTTTAAGCAGGGAGGATCAAACCTTTGTTTTAAGAAAATCACTTTGGCAGCTATGTGGAAAATGGACTGAAGTGGATAGAAACTTGAGGTAGACATACCAAACAGGAGACTAAGACAATAGTCCAGGTAAAATAAAGTGAGGGTCTAAATTAGTAGTAGCTATGAGTGAAAAGAAGAGGTCAGTCGCAATTAATGCTATGGAGATATAAATCTAACTCCACTGTTCTCTGTTATACTCGAAAAGATGAAAGGAAAGTGTATAAGCATTTATTAACCTCCCAATATTTGCTCAGGCTCTGAGCTAAGCACTTCACAAATATCTCATTTGATCTTCATAATAACCTTGGGATCTAGGTGTTATTATTATCCTCATTTTATAATTGAAAAAACTAAGGTGGACAGAAGTTAAGTGACTTTCCCAAGGTAACATAGTCAATAAATGTCTGAGGCCAGATTTGAAATCAGGTCTTCCTGACTATAGGCACAAGCCTCTATCCCCTGCATCACCCGATTTCCTCTAAAGCCCTTTGAATGAACCAGGCAAAAAAGTTAGTACCTCATGAAAATGGCCTCCACTGGGGGCAGACTGTGCACTAAATCCAACCCATATTAGGAACTGGGAGAGTTAAAAAGAAGAGATAGGTTCTTGTCAATTTTCAAACTAACTGAGCAAGCACATGGATGAGAAGAAAGAAAGGCAATAGGTGAAGAAGAAGGAAGCCATGGTGGGGAAGAAGGGGGAACAAAGGAAAGATGCAGATAGTGGTTAGTGGTCGAAGGCTTCGTGTGACTTTGAAATACTTCAAGGAATGAAAAAGGAAATTAGAAAGCATGAAAAGAAAGCCATAAATAAATATAGAGTAATTACAACTTCATTGGGCTATGAATCAGGGGATAGTTTTCTAACAGCCTTGTATTTATTCTGCCTATATTTATAATGAGGATATATATACATGTGTGTGTATTTGTTGTTGTTGTTCAGTCATTTGGGTCATGTCCAACTCTTTATGACCCCATTCAGGACTTTGAAAAAATACTACAGTATTATTTCCTTCTCCAGCTCATTTTATACATGAGGCAAACAAGGATAAGTGACTTGCCCAGGGTCACACAACTAGTAAGTGTCTGAAGCTGGATTTGAACTCATAAAGATGAATCTCCCTGATTCTAAGTCCAACACTTTATCTATCCACTCCACTGTGCCACCTATACATAGATTGGAGAGAGAAGGAGAGAGAGAGAGAGAGAGAGAGAGAGAGAGAGAGAGAGAGAGAGAGAGAGAGAGATGGAGTAATCATCAACAGTACCTCAAAACTAACTCAGAGTTGCTCTTAATTATCATTATATAGGGCACCTAGTTCTCCCTCTCCTTCTTGGTCCCAAGGAAAACTTCCAGCCAGGTGATGGACTATATTTCTGTCACTGAGATCCAGTGACACGATCTTCCTTGCTATTCCTTAACACAAAATATTCCATTTCCTGATTCCCAGCATCCCATGCCTGGAATCATCTCTTCCTCCTGGTTTCTCTGACTTCCTTCAAGTCTCAGCTAAAATCCCACCATCTACAGGAAGCTTTTTCTAATCCCTCTTATTTCTAAAGCCTTCCTTCTATTGCTATCTGCAATTTGTCCTTTATAAATCTTATTTGTACATGTTTGTTTGCACACTGTCTCTCTCATTAGACTGTGAGCTCCTTATGAGACTTTTTTTGTATACCCAGAACTTATCACAGTGACTGGCACATAACAGATCTGCTTATGTAGTATGATGTTACATAGTAGCATTTACTATGCTTAATAAATGTTTATCAACTTATTGACTATCATCAGAGGACTGGACTAGACCATTCAGAGAGTTACATTGCCAAGTTGGCTATAGTGTGATTAAGAATTTTGGCAAAGGCAACTCCTAAAGATAGTCTACTAAGTGAGAATTGGTGAAGTCAAATTATTGAAGTGGAGGGGGATGTTTAGATTGAGGGAGGAGACACAGAAGTTGTATAGGAAATAGAAATGTGCTTTAAAATAATATATCTCAAAAATACTGAAGCTAATTGTTCATGTGTGTGTCTTCGGAATATAAGCTGCTTGATTGCAATTATATCTTTGTATCTGAACATTCATTCAATGAATATTTGTTAATATTTAAGTCCCTAGGGATACGATGACAAAAAATGAAAATGCCTTCTGCCTTCAGGTTACATATCTTCTACCAAAGAGTTACAACCCAGTACACAAATAGCAAATAAAAACTAATTTGAGGAAGAGGGCATTGACAACTGGATGGGTTCGAGGAAGTTTTCACAGAAAAGATGACACCTGAGCTGAATTGTGAAGGGAGCTTGAGGAGTTTAAAAGTTTCCTAATGTAGTGTTGTATATTATGCAGTAGATATTTAATAATTGCCTCTAGAATGTTGAGTATTGTAATGTTGCATGATGAATGATAATTTTAAAATACTATCTTTCCTTGTGTTGCCCACAAATGAAAAATTAGATCAGCCAATGATCAAAAGCAAGCTTTTGGGTAGAGTGTAACTACAAGAAAGATCTGGTTGGCCTCTGTTCTCACACTTTGTAAACCCAAGTGCTTTATCTAAAATAATAATCCCGCCCAGAGTGTAGTAAATCGTGGAATTTACCTCTATTGCCCCATGGCCACCCCCTCCAGAGGTCCCAATCAAGTGCTGTTTGTTCTTCTCCATCGCCTTTATTTGTTTAAGAGGCCAGACAAGGCAAACACTCGTGATGCCTTGTTTATCCTGTGGCTTTCACTAAAGCTTATTAAACTCATCGTTACTTCATATAAGCTACAGATATGTGGTTGGGGCCAGCTAGTGTTGACAGTAAGTAACAGACACCCTGCCACAAGGTAACATGTTTATATACTCGGTTGGATGCCTGGTGGATTTTGTCCCTGTAAAACCATCACAGATAATGAAGCTACTATCAGATAAGTGACTATAATAAATGACCACGATTAGGGTTCTGGCTGATGAAAACACTTGGTGGTCTCTCCAGATTGATTTGGACAAACCCCAGGCTCAGTTCGCTTGGAACCAAAAAAAAAGTGGGAGAAAAACATTTTAAAATCAAATTAATATAAGAGTTCCTTTCATAGGCTGCTATTTGATTTCTAACTGGGCAAAGGAGGTCAATGGGGGGATGGATGGCGGGGGGGGGGATCCTTTCGTCTTACTTTCCTAACCTTCTCTCCACACTAGAAAAATAACTTTACCTTCTAAATTCATGAGAAACTATTGCACCATTCTAAAGCTATTCAGCCTGTCACCTCTTTAAAAACTTTCTCTGCCATTCCAGAGCCAGAAGTCCAAATTCCCTCAAGAAGAGTGAGGGCAGAGATCTTTAAAGCAGTGGACTACCCTAGCTAGATATTTTAAAATGAAGTCATTACCTGACCTTGCAGAAGTTTCTCCAGAAGGAGCCCGCCTTATGCTTAAAGCAATTGTCCTTTTCTTTTTTTTTGGGGGGGGGGGGTCTCTAACACTTTTGATACCTTTTTTTCTATGTGACCATCACTTCCCAAAGATCTACCACCACCCTGACCCCGCCAGAATCCTACCCCGTAACAAAGAAGTTCATTCAAGCAAATGAAACATTTGGCCGTATCTGACAGTGCATTCTGTAACCAGTCAACCATCTCTGTGCCTAGAAGTTATTTTCAACATTAGTCATCTGAAATCAAGATTGCTCATCAAATATCAGATTTCTGATGCCTTTCTTTGTTGTTTTCCTTTACATTATAATGGTCAGTAAGTAAATTTTCTCTTAATTCTATTTATCTCATTCTGTATTACTATTTTTCCCACCTGACTTCACTCCTTTGAAATTTACCATCATACCCCCAGAAACCTTTTCATTTTCAAATCAGATGGCCTGGAAACCTCTTCAGCCCAGGAATTCATCCCATGAAAGTACCTTCTACCAACAGGGCCCTTCCCTGGGACTGAAGGATTCCTCCCCAAACTTCCATTTAAGGACAGTGGACAGGCCATCCATCTCCCCATTTTCTACTAGATTGTATTCCTTTGGACTCCTCCACCTTAGTTCAAGGCAAGGGACTATGCTGAAAAGTAACTTCTCATCAGTTCTCCTCTCTCCCTACTGTTTCAAGCTTCCTTTTTGATGTGTTGTTTTCCCCATTAGAATGTAAACTGCTTGAAGGCAGCAACTATTTCTTTTTACACATTGGCACAGTGCTTGGCACAACATAAGTGCCTAATACTTATTGACTGGCTGACAATTTATAATCCTAAGTATTTTACTTAGTATACTTAGAAATATTAGTCTGAGAAGGAGTCCACTAGGCCTCACCAGACTGTCAAAAGAGTCCATGATACAAAAACAGTTGAGAACCCTTGATGTCTTCCAAAGCTTCTCTGAATTCTTGATATTCACCATTTCTTATGACTAAAGAGTGTTCTATCATATTCTTATGCCACAGTTTGTTCTGTCATCCATGAAAATGACAATTGGTCACAAGGTAGAACAACTATTCCTCCACCCTAGGGAAAGGTTCAAAGTGACATACATGCCAAAATCATAGACAGAATAGTGTAGTGTAAAGGGGGCTACCTCTGAAGTCAGAGGATCTGAGCTTAAAGTCTGCCTCTCCCACTAACTACCTCTGTAGAGAGGCAAGTTATTTATCTCTTGGGACCTCAGTTTCCTCATCTGTAAAATGAGGAAGTGTTGACTAGATGACTAGAAAGATCCTTTCTAGCTCTAAATTTTGAGATTTCAGGATCTCCTGAAACTTGGTTCAGTTTTGCCCCACTAATCAAAGCTGTTGTCAAAGACACATGTGGCGGCTCACAAAACATTTCCATAATCACTTGTTAAGGGTTTCTGTTTATACCAGGCAAGCTCTCATTACATGTTGAAGAAATAATAGTACATCGTTTAAGTACCTTGCTGAAAAGGTCTTTAAAAGACATTTATTTCTTTGCACAGTATAGTTGTTTATGGGATGACTTTAGATTTACAGTGGGATATATATCTACATATATATATATGTGTGTGTGTGTGTATATACACACATATAACTTAATGCGCTGAAAGGGAGATTGCATGGAGTTTTTAGAGATTTTTAAAAATGAGAACAGCAAAGCTGAAAATGACTGGCAGTAAAACATGTGCTGAGAGGATTTATTTTTCATTTGTGACAACAATTTTGTTTAAGTCATGTCAGGATGGCATGCTCCAGATAGCTTCCCCTTTCTCTTCTTCAGCCACTGTTCCCTCGAAGTCTGCCTCCATTCCCCTGTTACTCCCCCCACCTACTACGCTTCTCCACCCCCTTTTCATCACAGTTCCATTTTCAAATTGTCTAGAGGGGAAATACTTTCCTGTAAAGGTATGTTGACTCTGGGGGTTTCCATTTTCATTTGATTTAATATTTCCTAATAATAGTTTTAGGGGAAATTACCCAGAATAGCAGAGTGATTCCCCCCCAGGAATAAATGCTTTGTGGTCCCAGGGTGATTGATGGGGTTTCTCTGTATCACTGTTGCCAGAAGATCTCATAAACTTAAGAAAGCTGCCAGGAATCAGTCTGTTTACCTTTTCACGAGTTTAAAGGTGATTTATTTGACCTTTGAAAACTGGGATCATACTTCTTGCTGAAAACAGCACTCATTTCAGCATTAAATGGAGACTGTCAAGATGCTGAAGGTTTGAGTTTGAGCTCCCTTTATAACTTCTCTACCTGTTCTAATCTGGTTGAGGACTATCTGCTGAATTCTAACTAAATATGTGTTTGAGAAATAGCTTCTATGTTGAAAAAAGTGCATGTTTTATTTGCTACATACATGTTAAATTTCCATATTTTTTAAAAATACAGCTTTAGTTTGGTCCCAATAAAATTCCCATATTCCATAGGAAACTTGCTCCAACCCCTCTTGACTCTACTGCCTTCTCTCTTTTAATTTTTTCTATTTATCCTATATATAGCTTGTTTTTTCATATGTGTTTGCTTGTTGTTACTCCCCTTAAATTGTGATATCCTTGAGATGAGGATCTATCTTTTGCCTCTTTTTATATCCTTAGCATTCAACACACTGTCTAGCTACAGCAATGGGGAACCTGAGGCCTCAAGGTCACATGTGGCCCTCTAAGTCCTTGGGTATGGTTTTTTGGCTGAGTCCAAGTTTTACAGAACAAATCCTTTTATGAACGGGATTTGCCCTGTGAAGTTTGGATTCAGTCAAAGGGTCACATTTGAGGTCCTATAGGGCCATGTGGCCTCAAGGCTGCAGGTTCCCTGCCCTTGATAGCATATAGTACATGCTTAACAAATATTTATTGATTGACTTATCTCTGTATAGCAAACAAATATTAGATGAAATCCTATGAATACATCTGTGTACTTTGGACAGTTAAAAAATTCATTCAACAAATATTTGTATTTTTATTATTGATCCTCTCAATTAATTAAGAATACAACTTTTGACTTTTCATACTTCTAACTAATACCTTTAAAATCAATAAAAATCATCCATCTAACTAACTACATAATTTAAAAATAGTTCCCATGGTGGTACCATTAATGATACCATTATTTTTACAGGAAGAAAAATAATTTTGATATCTTTCAGACAGAAGGAAGAAAAGGTTTATATTCTTCTCTTATCTTTTTAATCAAAGCTTGTTGATGGGGTAATTTAAATGAACCTACAGTAGTAACCAGAGTCATAATGGAGTGTGAAAAAATGCACTCATCGCAATTTAAGTAGCATAGTAAATGCAGAAAGTTATGCTTGAGGCAGAAGTAAAATAATTCAAAAGCAGACCATCTAAGGCTTGAGATTTTGCTGACTGGCTAAGTATAGCTATAGGCATGACCCACAAAAGAGCTGAAGTAGCCTAAGAAGTTATGGTGAGGCCCCTTCCTCTACATAAGAACATATAAAAGTTAAGTTTTAACAGAGAACCAGCAAACAGCAGCACCATGAAGGATCGGCCAATAGCAGCAGGGTAGAAGAAATAGCCCAGCAGAGGACATTGGCAATGATGTAATCAATGCAGCAAGTGGCATGATTAAACTTTGAGAAATTCCAGAAAGGAACAAGAATTATTCTGGATACACATGTTCCCTATGTGAGTGCCCTCTCCCACAGATGGCAAGAGAATTTGGGAGAAAGTCCATGTATTGGAGGATGGAATTCCATATTATTAACTTGTATCTTGTTATGCTATTTTACTAACTTCCTTTTACTTTGGACTCTGTCTTCTAGTAAGTCTAATAAAAGAGAATCATCAGTAGGGATTCATGAGCTATAGATTTTAACATATGCTGACCAAAAGCATGCCTGGGTAGCTTAATAAGAAAGAAATATCCAAACTCAAAGAAATGGAATGTCTGAAATTGTACAAAACGAGTTATTAAAGAAACACCTTTGAAAGTTGTAAGACCAATGAGCAACACATTGACCATTCATGATTCCAAAGAACTAATGATGAAACGTGTTATCTATTACAGAAGGGCATACACTTTTAAAATAGCATAAGGTACATTTCCACTGATGATTTTTGACAAGTTTCTGGAATTACATGGTAAATAATATAATAATCTGGGGCTGAATACTTGATCTTCAGCAATTTTAAAAGGTTTTAGAGCTGGTCAAGAACTCAGAGATCATTTAGTTCAACCCTCTCATTCAGAGAGGTAAGTTAACTTATTTGAGAACACAGAGGCAGGGCTATGCTTCAAAACCAGGAGATTTTAACTTGAAATACAGGATTTTTCCACTACACCAAGAGAGTTAAATTTCCTCTGTTGTCGGAAAGTCCAAGGTTACTCTATAAGACCCAATCTTCTTCTGGTTTTCATCCATAATCCTATGATCCATTACCAACTTTGGACCATATTTCATTTTTCCTATTACACATGGAATATGAAGTCAAATCATCTTCTACCAACTAAGCACTATATCCCCCACCATTGCTTTCAATACTCTAAACTGTTCACACACATAAAGAAACTCAAAAGCTCAACAGAAGTTTCCATAAGCAATTTATGACCTGACATAGAGCACTCTTTCAGAGCTTAAGCTTTCCAGAATAATTACTGTGTATACATTCAAGGTACAACTGAGTCTCATTCTCCCTTTCAAGTTTAATAGGGCTATACTTTCAACTTGTATGAGTCCAAAGGGGACCTCAGTGTTCCTTTTCCTCAACTTCTATATTCTCCCCCTTGCCCAGTTTTGAACCAAACAAAAGGGAAATTAACCCAGTTGCTACCAGCCACAAATACAGCTTCTGATAATTGAAGTGTCCAAAATTGACACCCACTAGAAATGCAGTGGCCAAGATGCTTCAGGCTTCACTCCTGAAGTCAGTAATGTTCTATTGTCCTGACCACCTCAATTTAGAACACTATGAAACCTCATTCAATCCAACCTAATCGAAGTTTAAAGAGGTCCAGAGAATCTAAGTGCCTTTCCCAAGGTCACATAAGTAAGAAGAGACTATGTTCAAACTAATATCCTCTGACCCTGTTCTACACTAAAATAAGTAAAGTGGGTTACAATACCACCTGTGTGGTGACTATAAATTCTGGCTCTTGTGGAGGTTATCTAATTAATGTCATCAGGCTATAGACTCATTGACCTCCCTGAATTTCTTCCTCTGAAAACTTTATGAACTTTATTTTTCATATAGGATCTTGAGCTGGAATGAACTTCAGAGGGCATCTAGTCCCATTCCCTCCTTTTGCAGATGAGAAGAATGGAGTTAAATGTATTTCCCAAGGTCACAAAGGTACTAGATATCAGAAGTCTCATTTGAACTCAGTTCCAAAAATCTTTCTACTAGGAATGGGAAGTGAACTTAAGTGGACATATATCTATTGGAACTTAAGTCAAATACTATAGGCACTTGGCCAACCTGCTATAGGTAAGAAACTTTCTCTATCCAAGAATCAAACCCTGGCCATAGCATTCTGAACTCTAACTGCTAGATCACCATGGAATTGTAAAAAGTTTGTCCTAAGATGTCAGAATGGATGAAGGAAACTTTACTTAGTTGCTGAATATTTGTCAGGCCCTGGACAAAGTGCTTTAATTCGTGACAAGAAAATAAGGACAGAAAAACAAATTTGCTTTGTCCCAAAGGTTTCCATCAAGGCATCTGTGATCTGAATGGAACCATCTGTGCAAAGTAAAGGGATATGCTAGGATACTTGGAGAACTTGTATTTTCCAGAGCCTGAGAAGATGGGGGCTGTTGGGGTTGTCAATAATAATCCATGTTTGGCTCCCACATCACAGCTAATTATTCTGGCTAGAGAACATGGGGTTATTTATGGACTTTATGAGGAAGAGTTGCATAAAATTGACCCAAACATAAAAGATTTCAGTCAAATGGTATTTCAGTGTTCTGGCAAAGCTTTAGGAGGACCTAAAAGCAGGGAATGAAGCGAAGTTAACAGTGAACCCAATTGTAAAGAGAATTACAGACACCAAAATATTAATTATGAATAGAATTAAATGAATTGTTACATCTTATTTTCCAGTGTTTCCTATAAAATGACAGCAGGAAGTTGTTATTCCAAAAATTGAGAATTGTTGCAGCTATTTTTAATGATCTAACAGGTCATAGACAAGGATATGGGCTTATAAATTATAATATTGTGATGGCTATGACTGACCATGAAGCCAGTTCTCCAATTTAACTCTCAGGCATGTCCTGCACAGGAAATGTTACCAGAAGCTACCAGAGTACTTAGAGTTTATAATGACATCACTATGAGCTAAGATTATCAGGGATATACCGGTAAATGTATAACAACCAGCTCTTGGGGTGGAGGTGGGGGTGGGGTGGGGACAGTATAGGCAAAAAACTTTTAAGTTTAATCTGCATTATTAACATTTTCTCCATTACTTCCCTATATCTAGGTAATCAACAAAATAATAAATCAAGCCTTGATTGGTAGCATTTGCTTATTTCCGAAGTATAAAAGCTAATCACTGAAAATTTAGCAATCAACTCTCCTAAGCCTGTTGCTAAGACCCTTTAGAAGACCTGATAAACAGGTAACTTCCCCTAAGAGCATGCAAAGTAGGTAGGTAGCACAATAAATGTAGTGCTGGAATTGGAATCAGGAAGACATGCCCAAAGTCGCACAACTAATACAGGACTCTGAAGTTCCCTTATCAGATCATAATCTTTGACTTTTCACATCTTCTTCTGCCTTCCCATACTAACCCTACTCCTGGTCCACATCATAACTTCCCTTCTCTAGATGCCTCAGTTCCCTCCCTGGTCATCACCTCTCTACTAGCCGCTCTCTCCTTTTTTCCCCATCATGACCCATTGGTGAACCAGTTCACCTCTACACTTTCCTCTTGTCTGGAGTCCTCGATCTCCTTATCATTTCACCAATTTCACACTGCCAAACTTTAGATTTGGATTCACTCCTACCGTACACTGTCTTCATTCCTACACATGTACTAAATGAAGGTAGAAAAAAATCATGCAACCATTCTTAATAGGTCAATTACAAATATATGTTATGCACCCCCAATTGGGCACTCATTGCTGCTAAGCAATCTTCCTATATCACCTCATTTCCCACTTTCCAGAGCATATGGGTTGTTCAAGGAAGCCTAGCACCTCTGGTGTGAGGGCTTACCAGCCTTTCTCAGGGCTACTCATCCACCTTTGGTATTCACTTGCACCCAAATTCTCGCCTGTGGCTCTAAGAAGCTGTAGCATGCACAACAGCCACATCCCAGTAAAAATTGTCTTGGCAGATGGCTTAAACCAGATTGAAGGTAACCAACAGTCCTCAAACCCATTGGTGAGTTATCGGGGTATCTATCACAAGCAGGTGAAGACTTCCTCCAGCTTAATGGGAGGATGAAAGCAATTTGTTCCAATAACCATGAAGGCAGCTGAAGCAGGCACTATGGGGCATTTAGAATTTGGTCAGACATCAAAGATGCCCAAGGTCATCCACTGCATCCTGGACCATTGCCAGCCATCCTGACTTTTGTCAGGATACCCCACTCTGTGGTTAAACTCCTTGAGAAGGCCATCTGTAATAAGTGCCTCCACTTTCTCTCTTCTCATTCTCTTCTTAACCCCTCATAATCTGGCTTCCAATCTCACCATTTCACCAAAATTGCTCTCTCCAAAATTCCCAATGATCTTTTGTCTTTAACTGAATTGTAAGGTAGAACTATTTCACTTGATGATCAGCCCCCTGGATTTGATTACCATTATTATGCTGACATTCACAAACCTATCCTACCCTAACCTTTCTACTCATCTCCAACTGATCTTCAGACATCTGAAATTGCATGTTAGTAGACAGCTTACTCAACATTTTCAAAACTGAACTCCAAAATCTCCCCTAGCTGCCAAACTTCCCTATAAGTGGCAAGGTCAGCACCATCCTCCTAGTCTCTCACTCAGACTTGCAACCTAGGAATCACCCTCAACTCCTTGCTATCTCTTAGCAATTCCCCTCCTGTGTCCATATTGTTGCCAACATCTGTCAATTTCACATTTGTGACACCTCATGAATGTCTTTCCTGTGACACTGTCACCACCTTGATGGCAGGCACCCGAGTCCGAAGTAGCCTGCTGGTGACTTCACCTGCCACAAATCTCTTCCCACTTCAGTCCATCCATTCAGCCACAAAATTCAGCTTTTCTGGTCTGACCACACCACCCAAATATTCAATAAACTCCAGTGGCTCTTCATTATTGCCAGGATCAAATTCAAAATGCTCTGGCATTCAAAACCCTTCTAATCTATCCCCCCTCCCTATGTTTCCAGACTTCTTACATCTTACACTCCTATGCGCACACACACACACACACACACACACACACACACACACACACACACACACACTTTGATCCATGACCACTTTCCTCTTTACTATTCCTTATAGAAGACGCTTCATTATAGATGACACAGCTCTGGGCATTTTCTCTAGCTGTCCCTCATGCCTGGTATACTCTCCCTCCTCAACTCTTTTTTTTTTTTTTTTGCTTTGCTTTTTTTTTTTTTTAGGGCAATTGGGGTTAAGTGACTTGCCCAAAGTCACACGGCTAATAAGTGTGTCAAGTGTCTAGGGTCGAATTGAACTCAGGTCCTCCTGACTCCAGGGCCACTGCTCTATTCACTGCGCCACCTAGCCACCCCCTCCTCAACTCTTTCTACTGCCGTCCCAGGCTTCCTTCAAGTTCTAGCTAAAATCACACTTTTTACAGGAAACCTTTTCCAAACCCCCCTAATTCTAGTGCCTTCCCTCTACTAATTATTTCCTGTCTGCCCCATATATAGCTTGTTTGTACATATTTGTTTGTTGTTTTCCCCCTTAGATTGTGAGCATCTTGATGTCAGGAAACCGTCTTTTGCTTTTCTTTGTATCTCAAGAGCCAACATAGCAGGCATTTTAAAAATGCTTATTGACTGAGACTGCCTGATTCCTGAAGGCCAATGTTGAAACATGCAATCTTATTACAGAGACATGATCAAGTTAAGGATATAAAATTATATATAAACATATGTGTATATTTTTATATTTATATATATACATATACATATATATCTGAAAATGTATACATATATTTCTGTATATGAAATGTTTCATGCACTTTCAGTTGAGGTCACTGTACTGTTAGTTTTACAAAACTTTTATTTTGTTACAAGAGACCTCTCATGAAGTGGGAGCAAGCTGTAATTATTCATAATGTAAAAACAAAACGTATCAATAAAACTTTTAAAATAGTTACCGAGCTGTTAAAAAAAGAACAAGTTTACAGTCCCTAGGTTAAGAACCCTTGCTCTAAAAAGTATGCCCAATAATACCCCATAAGGGTATTTGGAGATTATTAATGTATCTGACGCTTGGGACAAGGCACACTTTTAACTTTTTCCCAGGAGAGAGAAAACTACAACAATTGCCATAGCAAGAGGTAGAGCATTGGCTCAGGATTCAGGAAGACCTGAGCTGAGCTCAAATCCAGTCTCAGACAGCTCTGTGACTCCAGGCAAGTCACTTAAGTTCTTTGTTTGTTTCCTTTGTTTCCTCATCTGTAAAATAGGAGTGATAACAGCACCAGTATTCCAGGGTTTTTGTGAGGATCAAATGTGAGGTATAGAGATATAGATATACATGTATTTATATATGTGCATATATGTGTGTATGTATGTATATGTGTGTATATTTTAATGTGTGTATATACATACATGTATGCACATATACACATGTATACATATATAATTCTTCAAGCTTAAATTGCTATTTAAATGCTGATTGTTATTATTGTTGTTGTTTTTAGAAGCTGTTGTTCAGTCATTTCAGTTGTACCCGATTCTTCCTGACCCCATTTGGGGTTTTCTTGGCAAAGATATTAGCATGATTTACCATTTCCTTCTCTGGCTCATTAGAAGCTGTATCTTCTCAGCTGGCATTGTGGAGAATGTCACAGTCTGCTTCTTACTCTCCATAAACTTCTCCAATACAAGAAAATCACAAATTTGAGAAGAATGATGGAAAAAAACATTTTCTGTCTCTCAGCAAAGAGATAGTGGACTACAGGTAGGGAATGAGTCATACATTTTCTGAGGCAATCAATGTGTTGAGTTTTCTTGATTGACTGTCCTTATTTGTTACAAGGACAGTTACAATATGGGTGTGAAGAGGAGCCTGTGGGAAGTAAGGTGATGTTTCAAAAAAGAAAAGATATCAATGAAACATCTTTAAAAGGGAACAAAAGAAACCACAAGCTTGCGATAGAGTAATTCCTCCCTTCAGTTCAGACTCCTAGACTCTTCCTTAGCCTTAACTCTGATTATTTCCAAGAGTGACTTGCATTATCTGTTATCCTTGCCAAGAAAATACCTATCTTCTGGCATTGCAGTTCGACCACCCAAACCCCCCAGTGTTAAGAGGAGGTCTCTGGATGTAGTCACCATCTTCCCTGATGAGTACATATAATTTATAAGCTGTTGTATTTCTTCCTAGGACATGAAGATTACATGTTTTCAAAGGAGAAGGATGTAGGCCTATTAATCTTCAGCCAGGCAGAGAAGAGTCTGATTTTAATTTAATTTAACTGGATGGGTGAGGTAGATATAAAATACCTCAGGGTAAAACTGACAGGATTATTAACAGTCCGTGGAGTTATTTGTTTGCTAAGCTACCTCAATCCATGGAAAGGCTTTAGCTGAAATGAACCCAGATTCAAAGAGAGTTTACAAAGCAGAGTTTCAGGCACATGTGGCTAATGGCAAACCTCCATGCTTCCAAGGAGAAAGAAAAGGACTTTTGTGGTCAGAAGAGGAACTCAAGTGAGAACCAGCTTACTGAGCTGGCTGGAGTTTAAAAGGTCAGGGTGAACTCTGAAACATCTCTCCCCTGCACCCACAAAACGGAAATGGTGGAACTCAATCACCCAAATCCTTCAGCCCCACCCACCTCTTACTCCCCACTCCATTCCAATTTTCCTTTGGACAAGGTGATTGGGGTGGATGGGATGTGACCCACAATTCTATGTTCAGGTAGAACTGATGCCAGTCAGCTTCACAGGAAAGGAAGACAGACATCTAAGGTATAAACACAGGGAGAAGGGGCATAACAGGGATGCTTTTTAATATTGCTTTTTTTACAGAGGCACATGTTTTTAATATCAGGAATGTCTACTCTCTGTGGCATTTACATATATATATATATATATATATATATATATATATATATATATAATTTGTAACAAGCCATCTGTAGTTCAGTGAATAAATAAATGAATTCTTTAAAACATTTATTAAGTGCCTTCTAGGTGCTACACACTGAAGATACAAAGAAAAAAATGAGTAAATTCCAGCCCTCAAGGACTTTACATTCTAATAGAGGCTAAAAGCCCCTAAGACCAGACTTCTTAACTTTTTTTTAGATGTACTCTTTGGGTTCACACATCCTTCATGAACCTTTTTGGAAGTCTAGCATAGCCTATGGACCACTTCTTAGTATAATGTTTTTAAATCCATAACATAAAATACATGAGTGCAAAGGAAACCAGTTATATTGAAATTTGTTGCTGTTCAGTCATTTCAGTCATGTCTGACTCTCCATTACAACATTTGGGGTTTTATTGGCAAATAGACTGGAGTCATTTTTCCATTTCCTTCTCCATCTCATTTTATAGATGAGGAACTGAGGCAAACAGGGTTAAGTGATTTGCCCCAGGGTCACACAGCTAGCAAGTGTCTGAAGCCAAATTTGAACTCAGGAATATGAGTCTTCCTGACTTCAGACCCAGCATTCTATCCACTGTGCCACCTTGCTGCCCTTTATCAAAATACAGTTATGAAAATATTTGATGATGGTAGGGAGAAGTATCAGGATATTTAGTTAGGAACTCCTACCACTGGGGGGGCTAGGTGGCACAGTGAATAGAGCACCAGCCCTGGAGTCAGGAGGACCTGAGTTCAAATCCAGCCTCAGACACTTAACACAAAAACTAGCTGTGTGACCTTGGGCAAATCACTTAACCCAAATTGCCCTCCAAAAAGCAAAAAAAAAAGAACTCCTGCCATAGAAAAGAGTGGTAACACATGAGGGAAATAATATTCCAACTTGATGGGAGTACTTTTCACAACTTGCCCAAAGTGAACAGAAATGCCTTATTTTGCTTATGCATGTGCCTTTTTTTTCTTACCTATCCCTGGAAGGAATCCTTTTCTGGCCATCTCAGTCCATTTATGATGCTATCTACCCCACAGAGGCTCCCTGAGAAGTGTGCTCTTTAAAGGACCTGATACTGCCAGGCAAGGGGGTTAGGAACCCAGCCATGCTCTCTGCGATCCCACCACCAGAGAGCTCCAGGTGCTATTCACAGGACCACTTTTTCTAGAGAAACACCCTAATGGCACCTGACAGTCACTAACATCCCACCCAATAGAGGAAAATATAGAAAAGTTCTTCGGATCCCTCTCCCCTGGTCTTATATTAGGGCTTAAGCCTAGAGGTACAATAAAAAAAATCATCATAGCTAGGAATCATATATCATAGCTGGAAAATGAAAAGGAACCTCAGAAACCATCTAATTAACTCCCTAATTTTACATATGAAGAAACCAAAGCCCAAGGGGTTGGGACAAAGTAAGTGATTTGTCCAAGGTAGTAAAGTAGTAGTAGTAGTAGCAGCAGCAGCAGCAGTAATAATAATATTAGTAATAATAGTAGCAGCAATAGTAATAGAAGTAATAGTAATCATAGTAGTAGTAGCAATAGTAGTAGCATCAATAATAGTAGCAGCAGCAGCAGCTAGCATCTATATAGCACTTTAAAGTATATTTAGCACTTTCTATATAGAAATTCAAAGTTTGGGATTTTGCAAATACTATTCCATTTGATTCTCACAACCCCAAGACGTAGGTGCTATTATTATCCTTGTTTTATAGATAAGAAAAGTTTAGATGGAAAAAAGTCGTGACTTACCTAGATCTCCCAGATAGCAAATATTTGAGACTAAATTTGAACTCAGGTCTTCTTGATTACAGGGTCAGTTTTCTATCCACCAATGAAGCTGGCTGCCATACACAGAGTTTATTTATATTAGAAGTGGGAATTGAAACTAGGTCTTCCAACTTCAGAGCGTTATGGCCTATGTTTTATCCCCTACCTTTAATTCTAGTCCCTTCCTCCCTCTACCCAAAAAAAAAAATCAAACAAGGGGTAATTGACCAAAAGGGGAGCTTATATAGGGTTTTTAAGGTATTGATTCTATTCTAAGACAAATGACTATTAACATGCACTTACCAATAATACTTTATACTCTGAGGGATTTGATGTTAAAACATACATCTGTTGCAAGTATAGGAGCATAGATTTAGAGCTAAGCATGACCTTAGAGGTCAGGTATAATGATACCTCTTGCTTTTTATTAAACTAGGTAGTCCAGTGGATAAAGACCTGGACCTAGAGTCAGGAAGACCTAAGAAATCTGGCCTCATCCACTAGATGTATGACCCTGACCAAATCATCTAACATCTGTGTGCCTCAGTTTCCTCATCTATAAAAGGGGGTTAACAATAGCGCCTACCTCCCAGGATTGTTGAGCAAATCAAGTGAGATAATCATTGTAAAGCATTTAGCACATTTCCTGATATACAGTAAGCACTATATAAATGCTAGCTATTGTAATTAATTATGCCACTGCTTGAGGCATCCTCCTCCTCTTCATCTGAGCTTCATCAGTCCCATGAGTTAATGACCATTGGTATCCTCTAGGAATACATATTGTGTGCCCATATACTAACCACACTACCACCAAACAACACTGGCCTGAAGTCTGAATTCCCTAAACTATATCCTGTTCCCCTAGTGGGATTTTGCCCAAAATGGGATTTTGAGTGACCTTTAGATTATCTCAGCCTCAGTTTCCCTATCTGTAAAATTGAGGAAACCACATCTGCCCTCTCTTTATTTTATAGACATCTGGACACACCTGGTAAAGAGCCCACGGCTGGTCAAGGACATTGCTGTGCAAATAGAGGACTTTATTAAGTAGTTAAGTTGGAGAGGAGGTGGGAACTTTGCCTGAATTGTTAAATTAGTCTCAGGTGTTCCATCTGCTAGAGGCCCTTCTCCCTCAACAGCATACCAAGTACTGACGTGGGAGCAAGAAAGAGCAATGACTTCATGCTCAATAAACACTTCTTCAAGCCTGGCTGATTTACTCAAGAAAGATCCTAAGAATTCATTTTTGCAGTTAGAGGAAGAAGTATTTTGGTAAATGTCTAAGCCACTTTGGCCCTCCCTACAATTAGGCTTAGGTGGCACAAAACTCTCTCCTCAGAACCAGCCTCCCCTCTACACATTTCCTTTACTCCTTGCTTCCTTTTGCCCATGGCAAAAAACATTTACCAATTAAAAAGAAGGAATTCAAAGCCAAGCAAATGGGAAAGGATAAGTGATTAGGGCTCTGGAAATCAGTGACCAGCTCAAGTACTCTCTGATCCATCCCCTTAAATCCATTCACATGACCACAGCCCTAATTCAGGTTCCTAACACCTCTTACCTCTCCTATTTCAATAGCATCCTATTTAGATTCCCACTTTCCAATCTCTCTCCTCTCTAATCCAACCTCCACACAGCTGATAAAATCAACTTCCACACCATGTGGCTCCCCTGCTCAAAAATTCTTCACTGATTTCCCCATTGCCTATTGCCAACTCGCTAACCTGACTTCAGGGACCTTTACAACCTAGCTCCAACTACTCTTTCCAGTTTTATCCCACATTACTCCAGTTATTCTAGTTCCAGCCAAATTGGACTACACCTGTTTCAAAAACAGCATTCCATCTCTCATTTCTATGTATTTCCATAAGTCATCTCTCAAACTCCTGCTGTATGCTCTCCTCATTGCTGCCTCTCAGGATGTTTATCTTCTTTCAGGGCTCAGCTGAGGTTGTAATAGTAGTAGTAGTAGTAGTAGTAGTAGCAGCAGCAGCAGCAGCAGCAGCAGTTAATGTTTATATAGTTAAGTGACTTGCCCAAAGTCACATGGCTAGTAAGTGTGTCAAGTGTCTGAGGCTGGATTTTAACTCAGGTCCTCCTGACTCCAGGGCTGATGCTCTATTCACTGCACCACCTAGCCACCGCAGTTTTCCCATTTGATCCTCACAACCTCCCTGTAAGGTAGTTGTTCTCATTACCCTCATTTTACAACTGAGAAAACTGAAGCAGATAGAAGTGACTTACCCAGGATCATACAGTAAGTGGCTGAAGCTGTATTTGAACTCAGGATAAGCTTTCTCTGATCTCTGCAGTTGTTACTGATTTCTCCCAACTTAATTTACCTTGCATTTGCCTATTTGTGTAAATGTTATATTCCCACACCCACTCCACAAATAGAATTTAAGTTCCTTGAGGATAACATGTATTTGTGTTTATAAGTTGGAAGTAAGTGGGATTAAGTTGGTGGGTAGGTAGAGAACAGTACAAATGAATGTTATATTCTCACTCCCATCCCACAAATAGAATGGAAGTTCCTTGAAAATAGCAAATATTTGTGTTCATAACCCTAGCACCTAGGACAGTTTTATTATTCAGTCATGCCTGCCTGCTCATGACCCCATTTAGGGTTTTCTTGGTATAGAGTGATTCAATATTTCCTTCTGTAGACCATTTTACAAATGAAGAAACTGAGGCAAATGGGGTTAAGGGCCATACAGTAAGTATCTGAGGCCAGATTTGAATTCAGAAAAAAATGAGTCTTCCTGACTCAGGCCCAGTACTATATTCACTTTGCTACCTAGCAGCCCCAGCTAGAACAGTGTCAGCACTAAAGGCACTTGAGAATGTTAATTGAATAGACTCTTAAGGACAGCACTCACTACATTCAGTGTTTCTAGAACTAAAAATATGCATATGAACTGAACTTGGTTACTTATAATATGATGCCAAAGTGAGCAAAAATGCTTCAAATATTCTACTATGCTCTATAAGCAGGAAAAAAAGCATTTGCTGACCCTCAGCTGTGCTCCTGAGCCAACCTGCCCCTCTACAAAATGCATAGAGACCGAGTCAGATGAATTCCTAACAATACACAACCCTACTACAGGAAACAGCAATTCCTATTCCAATTACTTGCCCTAAAACAACAGTTCAGTAATGCCATCTGAATACATGAACAGGATCCCGAAAGATGTATCAGTTAATTTTTCTCAGAATACAGCCAGAAATCTCCAGTTGCATTCTTTTAGAAGGGGGAAGTCAAGGCAATTGGGGTTAAGTGACTTGCCCATGATCCCACATCTAGTTAAGTGTCAAGTATCTGAGGTCACATTTGAGCCCAGGTCCTCCTGACTCCAAGGCCAGTGCTATTCACTGTGCCACTAGCTGCCCTGAAATCTCCACTGTTTAAAAGCCTATTTCATTCATTTCAGAAAGCTGATTTTTGGCAGGCATTTCTCTCTCATGAAGAGTCAAAGCTTCCCTTACAGTGTTCTTCATGACATCTAACCTATGGCCCCTTCTATTTCTCCTCTTCTCCATGTTCTTGGATGATCAAGCTAGATTACCATTATTTTTCCATCTATTTTGATTTTTTTTTATTTTATTTTCTTGTTTTATTTTTAATATTTATTTTTTCAACTTTTGAGTTCTAAATTTTCTCCCTCCTCCCCGCTCCTCTCCCACCCATTGAGAAGGTAAGCAATATGATATCAATTTTACAAGGGAAGTCATGCAAAACACATTTCCATTTTAGCCATATTTTTCCACCTACTTTGAAACATGTTAGGTATAGCTCCAAAATCACTTGTTATGCACTGGGAAATTCCTATTTGCCCAAACTCTTTCCCATATCAAGTTTCTCTTTTTCCAAGCTCAAATTATGGCCACTAATGATAATAATGGTTAATATCTCTATAGTAACTTAAAGTTTGCAAAACACTTTACATCTATGATATCATTGGAGCAAGGGATAAGGAATGAATGCTATTGAAGCATTGTGAAATCCCAGTAATGCAGATGAATTTATGTGGAGCTTTAATCAGAGCTGAAAGTAAGTGGATTAGGTTGGTAGATAGGTATAATACAGTACAAATGTCAACAGTGAGTTAAGGACAAAAATGGGGACAGGGCAGACAAGGCTAAAAGTGAGAACCCGTTCAATGGATAGGGGAGAGAAAATGTCTTATCAGTAAAACAGAGGAAGAATTAGTTCAGAAAGAGAAGGCATTAAATTAACACCTATTCAGAGAAGGAACTGAAGTGGTAACCACACTAGGAGAGGAAGGCAGGAGAGCCTTGGGATCAGGAAGGAAACAAGACCAGCCCATAACCCTAATGAGAATAGGAGCCTCAGGGGCGGCTAGGTGGGGCAGTGAGTAGAGCGCTGGCCCTGGAGTCAGAAGGACCTGAGTTCGGATCCGGCTTCAGACACTTAACCCCCACAAACAAAAAAAAAAAACCTAACCGTGTGACCTTGGGCAAGTTACTTAACCCCAATTGCCCTCCAAAAAGAGAATAGGAGCCTCTCTTCCACCTGGAGGTTGCCCTTATGCAATTTGTAAAAGAGATTGGCTTTTATATATAGTTTGACTATGGATATGAGTTGTTCAACCGTCTCCCTGAGCTTAAGCACCCTTCTTGGTGTGAGGATAATGAGGGCTGGTAAGTATGTGTGCCATTTCCCATAATGAGGCAGGGCTCTGTTTGTACTTACGAAGAGTAAATATAAGAAAGACAAAAACTAGACTATTTCAGGAATTCTTAGAGTTCTAATGGCACCCATTAGCCATACTCTCTTGATGTCTGACAAGTGGTCATGAAATGGAGGACTTAATCCTTTCAGTTATGAATCTCTTGCCCTGGGGTCCTACTGTACAGATTGATAAATTCTTCTCGTGACCCAGTCTATCTAGGATAGAACCAGACATGCTCCACTTTACTTCCAAACCTTTCCTTATCATCCACTTGACACTACAGACATAATCTCTTTTCTCCTGAACCACACACACACACACACACACACACACACACACACACACACACACACACACATCTACCTTCCTTATTACTCTAGAGGGCAACATCATCCTCCCAATCCCTCAGCTCACAACCTAGGAGTCATCCTCAACCCCATACTATTTCTCATCCCCCATATCCAATTTGTTGCCAAGGACTTTGTAAGATCTCTCAAACACCACCCCTTTCTCTCTGCTGACACTATTACCACTCTAGTATAAGCCACCATCATCTTGATTATTGCAACAATTTTCGATGGGTCTGCATGCTTCAAGTCTCCCCCCATCCCAATCCATCTTCCATTCAACCAACAATATGGTTCCTAAATTGAAGGTCCTACCATGCCATACCCCTCCCCCAACAAATTCCAGTGGCTACCTATGACCCCAGTATCGAATATAAAATCCTCTGTTTGACATTCAAAACCTTTCATACTCTAGACCCCTCCTGTCTTTCCAGGACTTTTACACTTTACTCTCTGACATACACTCTTTGCTGTAACAACACTGATCTCCTGGGTATGCCATCAACAAGATACTCAAATCTCCCAGCTCTGAGCATTTTCTCTGGCTGCCCCAATGCCTGGAATGCTCTTCCTCCACAATTCTGTCTACTGATTTCAGTGGCTTCCTTCAAGTCCTGACTAGAATCCCATCTTTTACAGGAAACCTTTCCCAACACCTCTTCATTATAGTGTCTTTCTCTGAGAACTGTTATTTCCTATTTATCCTGCATATAGCGTATTTGTAGGTATTTGTTTGCATGTTGTCTGACCTATTAGATTGTGAGCTCCTTGAGGGCAGGGACTATCTTTTGTCTCTTTTTGTATACCCAGCACTTAATACAGTAATTGACCCATAGTAGGTACCTAATAATTTTTTTTTTATTGATTAATTGGTTAACTACCCCATCCCTTCCCCCAACTTCCAATTCTAAAACCATAATCAAATCAATACTCCCAGTCCAATAATAAAAGTTATGCCAATCACTTCTCCTAGGGCTCATTCACCATCGCTGTAACTTTCTAAATGCAAATACTATCTTCCCCTATTAGAATATAAGTTCCTTAAGAACATGCGCTTTCTTTGATTTTGCTTTTGCATTTGCATCTCTAAAATTTAGAAGACTTCTTGGCAAATATTAAGTGATCATTATATGCTTTTTCATTCAGTCACCACTAAGAAAATGGCCAAAGCATTCAGTAAATAAATAAATGTGATTCCATTGGTTATAATTCTTTTTTGCAACATGACTGATATGAAAATATGTTTAATGTGAATGTATGTGTAGAACCTATGTCAGATTTCATGCTATCTTGGGGAGGGGGAGAAAATTTGGAATTCAAAAACTTGTAGAACTGAATGTTGTATACTAAAATTAATAAATAATATTTTTGGTTTTGTTTTTTTTTCAAATGTTTTCTTAATTTCTCGTTTACATCATTCATTTCCACCAGATTTTGAGTTACAATTTTTTCCTCATTTTCCCCTACCCACCACCCCAGAATAGTGGTCCCACAGGATATCCCCTCCTCCAATATGCTCTTTCCCATATCTTGTCCTATACCCATGTAGCAGCAAGCACCCCAGCATCCCCAGAGTGGCTGCCAACATAGGTTCTTAGATCTGCTTTTGTAAAGGAAAGCAACTCAAATTTGATTAACAAGCTCACTTTAATCAGACAAACATATATTACCTAGTTCAGGGGGAAAAGGTCAGCACCCCGAACTTCAGAGTATACATACAGATCAAAAAGACGGGCTTCCAAACTGTCCAACCATTATCAATATCAAAATCACAGTTACCAGAGAGGGAAGCATCAACATCTGAGTTTTCAAAGCCGGGGGGCTCTCAACAGCTGCCCAGAGTCTCATCTGGTCAAATCACACAACAATTCTCAAAGTGAGCCCCAAAGCAAAGCCTGTCATCAAGGTTTGTATAGCCTTCTCCTGGATCAGAGAATGTAACCACCCTCTTGACCCACTGCCCAATCACACAGCGTCTAAGTGTGGGCATTCCTGAAAAACCAAGCCTCCTACCACAGGCTCCATGTGACCACATTTAGCCTATTAGGGGGGCAGAGTATATTTTGAAATTAAAGAAGGTTCTCAGAGTCACTTAAGCCAATCAAAGGGCCTAGGGGCAGGGAAGATCTTCAAACCTGCATTTCCTTCACAACCCATTTTGACTTTTCCAGTAGGGCATGAGGTATTTCTATACCCCAGGGCCTGTATATCTTATTTCTCAGTTACATGCAAAATAATAGTAAATATGTATATACATGTACATATATATGTGTATATATATATATATATGTTTTAAACATTTTATTTTAAAACTTTGAATTCAAGATTCATTCCCTTCCTCCCTCATCACCCACCCTTAATGGGGAGATAAGCAATTCTGTATATGTTATACATGTGTAGCTATGTAAAACATTACCATAGTAGATATACTGTAAAAGACTGACTATATTTCCCTCCCTCCTATGCCACCTCCCACTTGTTCTATTCTCTATTTTGATCCTGTCCCTTTCCAAAAGTGGGTGCTTCCAACTTCCCTACCCCCAGCCTGCCCTCCCTTTCATCATCCCTCTCTTATCCCCTTCCCCTTACTCTCTTATAGGGTGAGATATCCTATTTAGTATGTATGTCATTCTCTCCTAAAACCATAATCAATGAGAAAAAGGTTTTGCCTTTTTGCCTTCCTGTTCTTCCCCCCCATTTTCCCTTGCCCCTTCTATATGAGATAGTTTACCCCATTCTGTCTCTCCCCATCTGCTCTCATTATATTCATCTCTCACCTCTTAATTTCACCTTTTAAGTATCATCCCTTCCTATTCAATTGGTCCTGTGCCCTCTATCTATGTATACCTGTAAACATATATACACACATTCACATATGTATTCATATGCCCATATACCCTTCTTCAACTATTTTCATACTGAGAAAAGTTTCATCAGTTACAATTATCCTTTTTCCATGTAGGAATGTAAATAGTTCAACTTTGATATGTTCCTTATGGTTTCTTTTCCCTGTTTACCTTCTCAAGCTTCTCTTGCTTCTTGTATCTGAATGTCAAATTTTCTATTCAACTCTGGTTTTTTCATCAAGAATACTTGAAAGTCTTCTTTTCCACTGAATGACCATATTTTCTTCTGATACATGATACTCGGTTTTGCTGGGTAGGTGATTCTTGGTTTTAATCCTAGCTCCTTTGCCCTCTGGAATATCATATTCCAAGCCCTTCAATCCCTCAGTGTAAAGCTGCCAGATCCTGTGTTATCCTGACTGTGTTTCCACAGTATTCAAATTGTTTCTTCCTGGCTGCTTGTAATATTTTCTCCTTGATCTGGGAACTCTGGAACCTGGCTATAATATTCCTAGGAGTTTTCTTTTGGGGATCTTTTTCAGGAAGTGATCAGTGGATTCTTTCAACCTCTATTTTGTCCTCTGGTTCTAAAACATCAGGGCAGTTTTCCTCGAGAATTTCTTGAAGGATGAATTCTAGGTTCTTTCTTTGATCATGGCTTTCAGGTAGTCCAATAATTTTTAAATTGTCTCTACTGGATCTATTTTCCAGGTCAGTGGTTTTTCCCATGACATATTTCACATTGCCTTCTATTCTTTCATTTGTTTGGATGTGCTTAACAGCATCTTGATTTCTCATAAAGTCACTAGCTTCCATTTGCTCCAATCTTATTCTGAAGGAATGATTCTCCTCAGTGAGCTTTTGAGATTCTTTTTCCATCTGGCAAATTTGGCTTTTTAAGGCATCCTTCTCCTCATTGCCTTTTTGAGCCTCTTTTGCCATTTGAGTTAGCCTGTTTTTTGAGGTGTTATTTTCCTCAGTCAGGCTGTTGACTCTCATTTCATAATTTTCTTGCATCATTCTCATTTCTCTTCCCAATTTTTCCTCACTTCTCTTATCTGCTTCTTAAGGTCCTCTATGGCCTGTAGCCAGCTCATATTTTTCTATGAAGATTTTGGTGCAGGAGTTCTGACTTCACTGTCTTCCTCCTGTTCCATGCTTTGATCCTTTTTGTCCCCAAAATAGGAGTCTAATGTTGAATTCTTCTGTTTTTTGGGGGGGGGGTTGCTTCCTTTGCCTGGACATGTTGCCTCCCAATTACTTGACTTTTGGGCTTTTTGCCACAGTAGGACTTTGCCACCAGACAGGGGAGCTTCCATCCAAAATTCTGGGGTTTTCTCAGATGCTGGAGGTATTAGTTGGGTGCCCTCTCTGAAGCCTCTACATACTCTGGCAAGATGGTTACACACCCTAGGTCCTCCACCCTAGACAGCAATCCAGATCCAAGGAGGTTAAAGCAAGAGCAATTACCCCTCAGACAGGTCATCTTGTCCCCCCACAGTCTTCAGGCCAAGAGCTAAAGCTGCAATGTGGCACCAGTTGCACCCAATGCCTCTCAGCAGCTTCTCACCCTGGGGGCAGAGGGCGACACACTCCCAACTAGTGTGTCCCAAAGTCCATACTGCACTGACCTCTCACTTTGTCCTTAGCATCTATGTGTTGATAATTCTGGAAACACCACAGCTGCTGGTGTTGTAGTGTCCCTCCAGCCAGCTGCCCAGGGGCCAAGTTTTGAACCAGGATTCCTGAATACAAATGTTTTAAACTTCCCATTCAATTATGTTGCCCTATTATTTCTAATTTCTCCTGAGTCCATTGAGATAGTCTACAGACAAATAATCCAAGTTCATGCTCAATATACAAGTTGTCACATAAGTCACATATATAATAATCTCATCTTTTTATGTTCAACCCAATATTTCAGCTTATCAAGATCTTTGGGAGTCCTGGCAATCATTGAGTATGTTAACTATCCTTTCCATCTTTGTATCATCTGCAAATTTCATGAGTCTGCCACCTAAGATACTCCTTTATTCAAGTCATTGACAAAATCATTAAGGAGCACAGGTCCAGGTACAGATTCTTGGGGCATTCCAGGAGATACCTCCTTCCAAATTGATACTGAACCTTGAGTGACTA
This sequence comes from Gymnobelideus leadbeateri, assembly GCA_011680675.1. Classification (NCBI taxonomy): domain Eukaryota; kingdom Metazoa; phylum Chordata; class Mammalia; order Diprotodontia; family Petauridae; genus Gymnobelideus; species Gymnobelideus leadbeateri. The sequence goes on along the minus strand of WOXC01007466.1, from coordinate 238,750 downwards.
ATCTTGAGTGTGGTCAATCAACCAGTTTTCAATTTCCCTAATTATACTATCTTCTAGTCCCCATAACTCTATATTTTTTGTGAGCATAGCATGAGAAACTCTGCCAGGTGCTTGACTAAAATGTAGATGAAATGTAAGATTCTTCTTCTTTACCTATCTAGTAACCCTGTTTTTAAAAAAAAGGAAATGAGGTTTAGCCTATTTTTGAGGAAATCTTGCTGACTCTTTGTGATCACTGCTTCCTTTTCTAACCATTCAGCACTCATCCCTCTAATATTTTAGAGTTTCCACTTCACACCCATAAGATTTGCAAAGCTGACAAAAAGAAAAACGGTTAATGATGGAGGAACTGTGGGAAAGCAGACATACTAATGCCTATGTTGAAACTGTGAATTCATTTAGCCAGTCTGGAAAGCAATTTGGAAATACATTCCAAACATTATTATTATTGACCTAGTAATACCAATCCTAAGTCTATACCCAAGAAAATAGAGAAAAAGGAAAATAATTCATATGTACAAAATTTTATAGCAGCTCTTTTTGTCATGACAAAGAACTGCAAACTAAGTGGGTGCCCATCAATTTGAGAATTACTAAGCAAATTGTGGTATATAGATGCTTTCATTTTCTATTTCTTATTATCTTCTGTTTCTTTGGTGAGAATTGCCACCATGGATTCAAGTTTTTCCAGTCTGTCAATTATTGATGCTGTTCCCCAGTTGATAAATGGTCAAAGCATATGAACATGCAGTTTTCAGAGGAAAAAATTAAAGATATCTATAAGCATATGAAAAAATGCTCTAAATCACTATTGATTAGAGAAATGCAAATCAAAACAACTCTGAGGTACCACATCTCTCCAGTCAGATTGGCTAAGATGACAAAACAGGAAAAGCACAAGAGGCCAAAAGGTAAAATCACAGTCCCTGGGTACTGGAAGACCTTTTATGCCTTTGTTGCATCTTCATGAAGTTCCCCTTAAATGAAGCTTCCTGCTGGGCTCCAGAAGTAGAGAATTAGGGCCCTTGTAGAGTCCTGAAATTGCCTTTCCTCCTTTTCCCTTTCAGATATTTTACCTAGTTTCTTTTTTATCATTCTATTTATCCAAGTGAGCTTTTTGGACTTTTTGTGATTAATTAGGGTATATTTCATTTTCTGTTTGTTTTCCCCCAATAAAGTCCAGGTTTCTTGAAGGCAAGGACTGTTTATATCCCTAGCACATAACACAATGTCTGCAACATAGTAGGCATTTAATAATTGCTTGCTGAATGAACGACTGCACCTTCCATCTTGTTATATCATTTACCCTTTGGAGGAAGCTCATTTTCCAGTGAGATCATCAGGTAATTCTAGTGATGTTTATTTCCAGATATCCCATATGTAGCTCTTTGGGTTGTTGTATTAAATTGTTTTGGCAAGAGCTAGCTGCCGTGACTGAGTTCATTCCTCTTTAGCACTCCTTGTTTCCCCTCTCCTTCCTACCTTTACAACCTTCCAATTCCAGACGCTCACTTTAAACTTTGACCATGGTCTGATACTTGGATTTTTCGAGCACTAATTATGACATCATGACTCCTACCAACATGAACTTGTCTTCCAGTGGCTGTGGATCTCTTATATCCTGAGTCTTATTCAACAGTTTCACCCTTTTGTCATTTGTCAACAGGGTGACTGATTCTGTGTCTGGATAAGTGGGAGAGGAATTTCATCAAGACATTTGACACCTTCCTTTGAAGGGTGAACGACAGAGCATACAAATGCCTCTGGTTAACATCTAAAGGCAGCCTGGCTGCCCTCACATTGGCCTGCCATAGAAAAGCCCCTTAGTAAATCCATTCAACTCCCACCCTCCTATCCCTCTACCATTTCAAGTCATTCATCAGGAATTCCATCTGCCTCAGTTTGGGACATTCCATGTGTCCGGGGGTACAGTCAGTGTCGGGGGCTTGGGTCGATCCTCCAAGAAGAGCTGGACTGAATAGGAGGCCTAATCCCTGCCTGTCATCTTTTCCAGTGATAGCTGGAGCAGCTGTTGTTCCTTCCTTAATAGCCCAGTGGCTGCCAGAAAGCCTGAGGGGCCCACCATCTAATTTCCATACTTGGATCTAAATCTGTATGTGCATCATATTTTCTTGAAACAGTAGGAGTGCATTGACTCCCTCCACCTTCTGCACCAACGTGATTTAATGGGTTCCTCAGGAACAGTGAGCTCATATCTGGTGACATTCAGTTAACAAAGACTGATTAATGCAATCACCTGACTTCACACCACTTACTTTTATAGCTTATTATGTGGTGCTTTATCATCTAATAATCTATGGCGAAATCATTTTTAAAAATTTAAGAAGACTACTTAAAATAGATTAATAGTGATTCCCTTTATAAAAACAATTAAAATAATTATAGTTCTGCCCCTAGGCTTAAAAAATTAAAAAGGATCACCTCCTTCCAGCTAGATCTGTGACTTCATCAATGTGGGTACCCATTCATTAGAGGCAGAAGACAGAGCATTGGATCTATGGTAAGGAAAACTTTCCTTCAATTTGGACCTCAGACATTTATAAGCTGTGTGACCCTGGGTAAGTCACTTAACCTCTGTTTACCTCAGTTTCCTCAAATGAAAAGTGGAAGTAATAATAGCATACACCTGTCAGAGTTGTTATGAGGATCAAATGAGATTATATTTGTAAATTTAAAAAGTACTTAGAACTGTGCCTGGCACAGAGGAAAAACTATATAAATGTTTGTTGTCTAGTCATTTCAGTTGAGTCTGACTCTCCATTTCCCCATCTGGGGTTTTCTTGGCAAAGATACTGGAGTGGTTTACCATTTCCTTTTCCAGTTCATTTGACAGATGAGGAAACTGGGGCAAATAGAGTTAAGTGACTTGCCCAGGGTCACATAGCTAGTAAGTGTCCAAGGTCAGATTTGAACTTAGGAAGATGAGTCTTTCTGACTCCAGGCCTGGTCTGCATCTCTGATATCCATTGTGCCACCTAGCTGCCTGGTGGCATATAAATGTTAATTGGTATTACTATATTGCTTTAAAGTTTGTAAAGTGACTAACATACTTCATCTGAGACTTCTGAAAACCTTATTAGGCAGTTACAATAATACTCATATTTATATAGTGCTTAGGTGCTTTATATAATTTTTTTCATTTGATCCTGTAAACAATCTTATGAGGTAAGTGCTATAATTATCCCCTCGTAATAGATGAGGAAACTGAGGTACATAGAGATTAAGTGATATGCCTAGGAACACACAGTTTATAAGCATCTGAGGTAGGATTCCAAACCATATCTTGCTGACACCAAGTCTAGGGCCAGGATCCACTCTAGAAATAATAATGGTTGCTAATACATTTCATTACTCTGTCTTTTCCTGGAAAATTAATATAGTTTCCCTTGCCAGAGTATGTTTAAGAAGCTTTTGTTATTCTCCCAAGTCCTGCTAAATGACACCAGTGAAATGCCAGCCTGTGGAGTACGTGCCCTCTTGAAAAGAAGGTCCCTCAGGAAAAAGAACCCTGTAAATATTAGTAGCCCCTGTTGGCTGAATTAAAGCTGATAGAATTACCAAAGATAAACTCCTCACCAAGGAGCACTGTAAGCTGTGCTCCTCTAGCCTCCCTTAGTCATAGTGAACAAGGCCTGAAAGCAAATTATTGGCTCATCTTGGTTTATTGGTTTGGGCTTGGGGATGGGGACAGAAGGCTAAAATGGGGATTCTTTTACATTTTTATGTTTTGCTTTTTTGTATATGTTCCCAGAGAAGCAGCTGGTTTTTGTCTTTAGTTTCAAATGTCAATTTTTTTTAATTAGTGCTATCATCAGTAAGCAGAAATTTGAATGTATCTATGTATAATAGATTGTAGCCCCTGAAACATTCTCTCCTCCTCCCAAAAAACATGAGGAAGGAAGGAAGGAAGGAAGGAAGGAAGGAAGGAAGGAAGGAAGGAAGGAAGGAAGGAAGGAAGGAAAGAAGGAAGGAAAGAAGGGAGGGAAGGAGGGAGGAAGAGAAAGAGAGACACAGACAGAGACAGAGACACAGACAGAGACAGAGACACAGAGAGAGACAGAGAGGAGAGAGAGACAGAGACAAGAGAGAGACAGAGACACAGAAAGAGACAGAGAGGAGAGAGAGAGGAAGGCAGGAAGGAAACTTAAAGCCCTGGACATGCCTGAAAGAAATGGCATCCCTAAAGCCAGTTTTACTTTGGTAGAAGGAATGGAATATGAAGAAGAGTTTGGCGGATACAAATGATGACAACTGAAATATGGGGCCTGCTGGGAGGAGAGTGGAATGGGGGGGGGGGTGGAGGGAGAGAGGATACCTGCTGGGAGATGGAAAAGGGGAAGGGGAATTGTATAATATGTACACTGAGTTCTACCAGCCCAAGAGGCTGGATCTTTGGTCTTAAAGGCCCCATAGTGTGTTCTATTTACCACGAATGAGGTCAGGCCTCAGCTGATGGCAGGTCCAATGTGGAAAGTTTTGGATTTCTGCCCAGGGACAGAATCTGAGGTATCTGAAGTATCATTGTTTCATTCCAAGACACTAGAGCAACATGTATCCCCAGAAGGAAACTTTTGGGGGCCTAGGTTGCTGGAGCTGTGTTATGCCTGTATGAGGTCCTTCTTCTGAAGGAGAGTTAGATAGCCAGGGCTTGAAAAATTAATTTCAGAACATCAATTCATGAATGTCAGACACCCTATTAGCATTCAAGTTCTCTGACCTTCTTCTTTTATTCTGATGTCTTAAAATCAATCTTTAGAAATAACAAAGATATAACTGAAACCTGGCCAGAAAATTACCTAAAATAGTTTGCAGTATGATTGTCCTCATTACAGAGGTGGAGTTGAACTTTTCTAAGGTCTGCATCTTTAAAATGAGGGTTTTACAAGGTTGTCATAAGATTCAGATGAGATAATGTATATAATTCAGTTTGCATACCATCACCCTTGATATAAATGGATAATGGGGTGCAAGGAACATTTCAACTCCCTTACCTTGACCAGTGAGTGTAGGTGAATGAAGAATCAACCAGTGCTAGGTGTGGCCAAGGAGACTGTGTCATCAGGAGGAGGAGCTAGGTCTAAGTTATAGGCAGAAGATGAAAATAGACTCAGAGGAAAAGAGTCAAGATGAAAGAAAGTTTGTTATCTATAGAATGAATATTCTAGAGAGCAGGGTAGAAAGAGTGGGTAGCTTTAGATTGCCACAATGTGGAAAGAATTGGATTTAGGGGGGATGCTGTAAGAGAACAGGCTGTGGATAATAGAGAATGAGATTTCTATAAAAATAGGTCAAGGTTCAGGCTCACTAGGATGGGAAGAGGATGACCAGGTTGAGGTTAATTAATCACTAGTTATAATTATTATTGCTTGCCCAGCATCTGTCCTCAAACAACAGAGCAAAACCCAGTTGGAGAGACCAGACCAGGACTGATTAAAGAAAATAACCAAACACTCTGCCTAACCCTGTCCCTGAAACTTGAGCTTAGAGCAATGTCTTAATGAGACAAGGGATGTGGGCTTGATTAACATAAGGTTTTGATGTTGTCTTGACATTGACAGTACACCTAATCCCACTTAGCTCTCTCACAAATGTACATAGTTTCTCACAGGGAAGATCAGACCAGAGTATACAAAAGCCATCTCTTCTGCTGTAAATACTACTCCAAGTGCCTCCCCTTCTACTCATGGGCCAATGGCACTGCCTTCACCCACAAAAAAACTACACAATAATGTAACTAGTAGCATCCCCATCAAAAGACAGCTTTCATAATCATAAGAAGTGTCTGATTGTATTTAAACAGAGAGGCATGAAGTGTTATCCTGTATTCAAATCCAAGTGACCCTTGAAGTATAATATTTCTGGAGATGAGGGACTGCTCTCTTGTCCCAAAATCCCATCCCATCCCAAGGTACTTCCTCTGTCTTGTCAGAGAATGTGAGGCTCTCCTTCCAATTGCAGAAGCAAAATTGGATCTGACTGTAAGCTTGAAACTCAAGCTATCTGTCATCCGGCATCTGTCTGAGGAAGCACGGATGAACAAGAAGACTGGTGGAGAGAAAAAACTTAATAGGAAAGTCTCAGAGATCCAGGACAGAGGTGCCTCGATCAGAATGAGGACAGCTGGAGGTCCCGGGCTGCAGAAGGACTCATTCTACTAAAGGGAAGTGCCTCAACCTCTGGCCTCAGTTATGAAAAAAAAAAAATCATCACTTGACTTGCTGTTGGATTCATTCTTCCCATTCCATTTCTCATATTTCTTTCTTCCCTCTGCTTTGTTATCTCTTATTCTTAGGATAAGAGATCTTTGAGGGCAGGGGTGGGGATTGAGGGGAGGATTTCTGGCCCCTGTTATAACCCTGGACAAGGGTTACAACTGCTTATAAGAACACTGTTTGATTATGAATGTTTCTCCCCAAGATTTTTCTTTCTCTGGCATTCAAAGCATCTCCAAAAGTGGAATCAAGTCAATAAGGACTTAGAAATATGCAAAGTGAAATTCAAGAAGCTGGAAAAAAAGATGGAAATCATCTTTTCTCCCAGGGTGTCTCAGCTTCGCCCCTCCTTCCGGGAGACAGGAAGGAGCAGGCTATTCTAAAGAGAGAAGAGAGAACTTTAGGGGGTCTTCAGGGGAAACTCAATCAAAGAAATTATTTTCCCACAGACTAAGCCAAGATCTTAATGGCTTTTTCCTCATTGAGGAATAAATCATCTCGCAATTTATGACAGTACCAAAATTATTTCCAAGCTTAATACCCCCCAAAAAATGTTGGAAATTCCAGATATTTATATCCCTTATTTCCTAATTTCTCTTTTTCTTTACCCACCTTTTTTGTTCCTTTCTTCTTTAATCTTGCCTTCTCATCCTCCTTTCTTCCTATTTCCTTCTTTATTCTTTCTCTTCTCTTCCTCTTTAATTTTTTTCCTTTTTCTTCTCTCTCCCACACTCTCCTCTTCTAATCACTAAAACATATTACTGCCCCTTCATAAAGACTCACAATACAGTCATATATCCAAAATACATAAGAATTGACTCAAAGGCATAAGAGCAAGAACCATTCTCCAACAGATAAATGGTTAGAGGTATGTCAAAGGAAGAAAATCCAAGCCATCAACAAGCATATTTTTAAATATTCCAAATCATTAATAATTAGGGAAATGCAAATTAAAGTAACTGAGATTCTACCTCATGCCCATCAGATTTGCAGAGATGAAAGGGGCAAAGATGACAGTTCTTGGAGGTGCTGCAGGAAAAGTTATACTAATTGCCTATTGTTGGAACTCTGAATTGATCCAGACATTGTGGAAAGCAATTTGTACATACGCCCAAAGTTCAGAAAAATGTACAGATCCCCTGAGAGAGCCTGGAAGATGTCTGTGTTCTGTTTGTTTTTAAACATTAAATATTAGGGGAGGAAGGGGGATGCAGGGCGAAAAGATACATTGCTCTTAATTTGCGATCTGGAAAATAAAGGCTAATTCCCGTTACTTGGTAGTTAACCAAGCTAGACTTTCTCCCTTACTCTGCCTATGAATTACATCATTGCACGTCAACTGCACATCATTGCAGTTCACAGATGCGTCCGATAACAATTGAAGAACCTATTATTAGGCCAATTTAGGATTAATTGTATTATAGTGATTTTCAGAGCTTCCTCGCCACACTACATAGGAAGTTCCTCCAGGGTTAGTACTGTGTCCTTTTTAGCCTTTGTTTCTTTGCCTGAGTCCCCCTGCTGTAAAAACATGCTTGAGGTAGTAGTTAAAGCAATAGGCTAGGACTGAGTAAAACTTGCATTCACGTCCCTCCTCTGACATTAACTTCTATAAGCCTCAAGTGGATCCTCTTGGTGTAGAAGGATAGAGTCTCCCACACTGAAGAAATCCCACATCCTTCACGAATGGCCAGAACCTAGCATTGTAACTTTAGCATAGAACATAGAGCTCCAAAGTCCTACTTCCAGCTGCCTTATTGGCATGGAGGTGACCTTGGTTTCGTGAAGTCTCTGCCACTAGAGAAGCGGATAATCTCATAGGTCCCACCGGGCTGCAAGGGCTTCAAATTCCACTTGGCGAAGGGACATCGAAGGTCAAGTTCAAAAAAGGTCAGCCATCGAGTAATAAACTTTGTCAACCACCACAACCATGGGATAACCATTTACTAAGGCATGGGGACAGGGTCAGTGACGGAAAGTGACCACAACGAGGAAATAGGGGATCCTTGAGGTAATGAAGAGCACTTCACTGCCGGGGAGAGAGGCCATCCGAGCCCCATCAAATGACAAACTTGTAAGCCATCAAACGTTCGGCAGAACAATGAAAAAGAAAAAGCCGGACGCAAGCGAGAGAAAAGCACTGGCGTGAAACTTGAAATTATGCTGGTTGGTGCGAACCACTAGGCTGCAGCCATAGAACTCGAGCAACACCTGTCCTAGTCACCTGTCCAAGTTATTGTCATAGCCCTTTAGATTTGGTCCAAAATGTCTAACGGGATTTGAATCTTTGCCGAAAGAAGTGTAAGCAGAGTGCCTCGTGGACGACCAGGAATCCTGCAAAATCCCATGTTGAAACAGACACAGGAAAACACCCAGGAAAAAGGACTAGGGTGGCGGAGGCTCGAGCAAGATCCGTCCAGAAGCATCAGGGTCAGATTTGACCAAACCTGTTAAGTAGTGTCCTGTGGCTCCTAGGGATGTTTCCCAAACTTCCTTTCACCCGAGGCTTTCACCCACTTCCTAGATTCCCTAGCCTAACCCTGAATCCGGGACTCCGAGCTCCTCACATCCACTGGCTTCTGGCTTCAAAGAGCAAGAGTTAAGGGTCAAAATCGTGAGTGTAGCCCCGGCTCATTGTAGTAAATAGGGTGTCTAGGAGGGTGTCGATAATAGACGCAGAACCCAGGTGCTGTGTCACCGCAGGGGAGCCTTTGGTTCGGGGGATGAGGCGGGGATTATAGAGCTCTGGGGGCTCTCCAGGAAAAAAGAAAAAAGAACCTCCTGTTATCCTGTTATCGCACTGTGTTTAACTGGGATGTTTATTGCCTGTCGACCGGATTAAGGGAGAGACAAGAGTGCACCATACATGGCCGCAGCATCTCAGGCCTCAACTCTCCACCCTGGATTCGGAAAATAGCCCCATCCATTTCACTCGCTGGTATCTGGAGCCAGAAACTATACACAGACCATAAATCCACCCTCCCCCTTCCCTTTGCTCCGGGGACCCTGCTCTCGGCACGCTCAGAGCAGGAGTCTTCTCCGCCACTACTTTGCATTCTTCACCCCAGAGCTGGGAAGCTGGAGTGAAGGGAAAGGGGAAAGGGGAGGGGGCGGGGTTGCGGGAGTCAGGCCAACGGGGAGATATCGCCCTGCCATTCATCAAAGCCCTTATAACTCCGGAGGGCGGCAAATGGGTTGTGTTAGCAGGCGCAGGGCTTGACAAGGTGGCATCGTTATCCTGTCCACATGATGCATAATATTACCATTAGGGTGTAGATCCCTGTATGCTTTTAAAATCATCACTACTCATTTCGAGGGAAGAAAAGGGGGAGGAACCCTGGGGAGGGAATGTGATGGCTCTTCTCCACGTGTGAGAGTGGAAGAGGAAGGGGGGGAGGGGTGAGTAGCCATTGGGGGAGGGAGAGAGGAGAGGGAAAGGGACAGGGAGAGGGGGAAGGGGAAAGGGAGAAACAGAGACAGAGAGAGAGGCAGCGAGACAGAGGGAAACTACTATCAGGCATCGTCTATGTGTGTGTGGAATTAGCGTTCTTGCTACTCTCTCCATTCCCTCCATATACACCATTAACGATGTTTATAAGATAGAACTGATGGGATTTGTTCAGTGCATATATTCAAAGGCGGGCTATTTTATACATAATTCTGACTTTCTGTACTAACAAGGTGAAGTAGAGATGAGGCAATTACCTGGATAATTCCTGCAGAAAAAGAAAACATTCTGTAACTATCCAGGCTAACTATGCTTAAGTGAGCAAAGTTGTCTGCATTCTGCTGCCAAGTCTTCAGCTTTTTCATTTGCTTTTTAGGCAATCTGTATGAGACTAGGTCTCTCAATGTACCAAATAATGTGCACCTTATTCACTTACTCCCAACCAGTGGCAGAGGTTTCCAAAAGAAAACATTTTAACTTCCTGTGCAAAATAATAGAAATACTAGTACTACTAATATTTGTATGATCCCTTATGGTTTACAAAGCCTTTTTCATATGCATTATCTCATCTGTTCTTCAAAACAATTCAATTAAACAAATATTAAATAAGGGCTTACTGTATACAGTAAAAGGTCCTATATTCAGTCTGGGATACAGGCTACACAGACAAAAAAAGCAATAGTCCCTGCCTGGAAGGAGTTTACATTCTACTGGTTAGAGCAAAACTGTGAGGTAAGCAAAGCAGGAATTACTGTGTCTATTCTATATCTTTGTATCAACAGAGCCTAAAACTGTGTTGAATTGGGGAAACTGTCACGCAGATAGAGGTAAAAAGCAAAATCCATACTCTAACCCAAGTTGAAACTTGAGAATTAAGGATAGAAAACAATATGAATTGAAGAAACATACAAAAGGAAAGGAATAGAGGAAGAAAATGCTCCCCTTTGCTACCCTTGGGCTGAGAGGAGTGGAACACAGAAGGAATCCCTCTGGTCCTGTCTCCACTGAGATAGATCCCTCTTCAGCTAAGCTCCTAGCAGAGTCAAGCCACCTAAAAGGAATCCAGACATGGGATCCAGAAATTTCTGTGAAAAGGATGACCTTTTTGATCCCTTAACGTATTCAGTACAAGTGACTTAAAGAGGCAGATTTTCTCCCCCCAGAGTTGACGTCCCCATTCCTCTTCTTTCTACCTTATACCCCAGGCTGGCAGAATCCTCACTGGCAGCCACCAAAGCCTCCCATGATTGTCTTTGATGACTTCAGTTGTCATCTCTGTACAAGACTGGGAGACATGGTCTTAATGCTTTACTATAATCAACTAGGAATTCCAGAAAAGGAGGGGTGAAAAAAGGGAATCCAACACTAATGGGAAAGTGAAAGGCCATGAAGACAACTGAAGCCAGTATTGTAGAGTACTTAGAGTTTGGTCAGACATCAAAGATGCCAAGGCCATCCACTGCATCCCAGACAATCACCAGTAGTCCTAATTTTTTTCATGCCACAGGACTTCTGATGACTCTGGGAGAAAGAATGAGGCTGGTAACTTTGTGCAACTCTGCCTCACTTTAATTTGATCAAACACAAATCAAGACATCAGTCTGTGATATCATTGGTCCTCTTCAAAAATTAAGGATAAAACAATAATGATAACTTTGGGGATCTGAAATAATGTGATCTCAGGTTTATTCCTCATATTATCTGTAATTCCTTAGTTAGCACTGTGCCTGGGGCAATAGAGTAACTATGGAATTTAGGTATGGCTAGGCAATGATAACCTTATTTTCCTGCCATTCATTCTCCAGGCCAGGGAATTGGCCAGATCCCATGATAAGGGTTGCATGGGGTGGTCAAAAGAGTAAACTTAATCTCTTTCATGTTTTTCCCATGGTTCTGAGAGTAAAGAATTGGGTGAGAGATGTAATATTGGACTCTAGGGTTAATGGAGTATATGGGATTCTAAAGAGCTTCATATAGAGGAACCAAGGCTTGGAACCTAGGTACAGACCCTTCTATGTAGTTCTCCCCCCTATTTCTGTAAAGAACTAGATAGAAAAAAAACTTGAACAACTCCCTGGGCATGGATGTGAGTTCCACTTTTTTAAGCTTTTAATTAGGATCTCAGACCTAGAGCTGAAGGAAAACTCACTGTTCAGTTGAGGAAATTGAGGCCCAGGGAGGAGAATTAACTTGCCTATAGTATAACTATAGTTATCTATAATAACTTGTCACATAAGTATTAAGGGCCAGAGGCAAGATTTGAGCTAAGGTCCTCTGACTTCAAAGGCTGTTCATTTCCAGATAAGGGGCAGCTAGCTCTGTGTCAGAGCCACAGATACTGCCTATATACCTCCTCTTTCTAATAGCTACATGTGATCTGATCCACAAGAAAAGAACTGATTTTTGAAGATTCTCTTCAGTGTCCCTGTTCTCACGAAATATAGTAAGTCTGTAGTTGGAAGTCATTGATAGTGTCACAACTCACTGGACCTTTATTGTAAAGCTACTTTCCCTAGAATGGAAATTGAAATAAAATTGGAAACTTTGAAATGGAAATGAAGTTCATAAAGAACCACTTTAGGAAAGTATTATAGCTGAAGTACACAAAGGACCTTCTTTGTAAGTTATAGACACCTTGACTCCAGAGAAAGGTTATAGGAAGGTTCCAGCAAATTCAGATCAACTGAACTTGTGCATTCTCTTAGATGCAACACAGCCCAGGACATCTCATAAAAGAGGGACTAAGTGTCTGTGTGATACACTGACATTCAAATTTCTCCCACCTTTCCCCAATCTCTTCTAAAAAGAAAAGTATCTTCTTCAAATCTCCAAGGTCCAGTGCTTACCTCTCAAACTAAAATTCTTCAAATTATCCAACACCACCAACAAAAACAATGTCCCCTCAATTCACCTGCTATGCCTGGGACACTTCAGTACAAAGCTCCCAGGAAGGACTCGTGTTCTACTTGGAGAGGCAAGACACACTTCTAAACATATAAATAGCAACATAGAAGAGCACATGCTAAGTGCCAGAGAAGAGTAGAAGACAAACAACTGTTAGCAGAATTTATCTCCTTGAGTACAGTAGGGAATCAATAAATGTTTGTCAAGGGGGATGATTTTTAAAGGAGAATATTAACAAGTTGGACCAATGACATATAGGATGTTCAAGTCTGGAAAATGGCAAATTGAGATGAGACAACCCAGAGTATGATTATCCCCGAAGAGAAAGATTTGGTGGGAAATAACTTCTGAGTATGTAGAAGGGATTTGTTTTGTGTAGCACATGTAGCATTTATTAAGAGCCTACTATGTGCCAGGCACTGGGCTAGGTTTTGTGCAAGACAGAAGCAAAAGTGCTCAACCTTCCCTCCAAGAGCTTCCATCTGAATGGGGGATGACTCTGTGTGTGTTTAAAGTATGTAAAAATACATGCAAAACACATACAAGGGTCACCTAGAGCTGAAGGAAAACTCACATAAGATAGCATCTGTGCTGAGTGCTGAAGGCAACCAGAGATTCCAAGAGGTAGAAGTGGGATGGAAGTACATTTCAGGTAGTGGGGAACAGTTGATGTAAAAACATGAAATGAGGAGAGGAAGTTATAGGAAAACAGATTTTAGCTGGGTAAAAAAGAACGATTTAAGAATTATCATCATTTGGGGCGGCTAGGTGGCACAGTGAGTAGAGCACCGGCCCTTGAGTCAGAAGGACCTGAGTTCCAATCTGGCCTCAGACACTTAACACACACAAACTGAAACCTTGGGCAAGTTACTTAACCCCAATTGCCCTCCAAAAAAAAAAAAAAAAGAATTATCACCATTCAAAGCCAGAATGGATGGTCTTGTTAGGTGTGAAAGTCTGGACACTGAAGTGTCGAGCAGAGGCTAGATGAACATCTGTCAGGAGACGATTTCTCCATGGGGTAGGAAGTTGGAATACATGACTGCCAAAGAAAAGACCCTTTCATCTCTAAGATTCTGGGGTTTTATAATTTCAATTATAATGTATGTTTCCAGAGGGTAGTAACAATTCCTTTCCCCTTTTCTCCATCTAAACTAGCCAGAATTTAATACAAACATGAATATAGAGAATCACTCAATAAACAGCTGCTGATGAAAGGTTCCCCTCCATCCATCTGGCTCTCTTGCATTTTCTCCAGAACAGTTTAACTCTAGCCAATTTCTTCACCCTCAGTCTCATCGAGAATGTCTGTCTAGGGCCACTGAGAAACAGTTATTTATTTAGTGCCCCAGTGTTTACTAGACTGAGGTTCTCCCTCCCTACTGGAACTGAAGAGGGGGAATACAAATGATGGAGAGGGTGGGCATATTGGGCAGAGGGATTAATAACAAACATAATGTTGTTCAAAGGGGAAGTTAGATGGCAGAGTGGATGGAGCACTGAACCTGAAGTCAGGAAGACTCCTTGAGTTCAAATTTGGCCTCTGACACTTACTAGCTTCATGACCTTGGGCACATCACTTAACCCTGTTTGCCTGTTTCTTCATCTGTAAAGTGAGCTGGAAAAGGAAATGGCAAACCACTCTGGTATCTTTGCCAAGAATACCCCAAATAGTGTCACAGTCAGATTGGACTAAAACAACACAACAACAACACAGTTTTTCAAAGCTTTGGGATTCATATTTTCTCATTTGGTCCTCACAAGAGAGTTATTAGGGAGTTTGGGCATGCTTTAATACCCCCATTTTGCTGATGATGAAAGAGAGGCTAAAGGAGGCTTAACTCAGTTATAAATGGTGGAGCTGGGGCTCAGACCCAGGGGTTACCAGGTGTTCTTTCCATACTATCTTGTTAGAAATCTAGATTAATCTATTACCAAAGATTGGAACTTCAGGGGAGGAAATCTGGTCACACGGAAGAAGTCAAATGTCAGTGTCCTGAGGCTCAGTGGGTGGTAGTCTAAAGTGTATAAAACAGCTTTGTAAATTATATGGAAGGTGCTAAGAAGAATCGAGCATGCAAAGGGGGCAGCAGAGGCAGAAGGGTTGGATGTGTAAGTTTGGATATGTGCTTTTCATGCTGCACCCCACATTCACTGACTATTCCCAAATGGCAAGTGTCACGAGAAAAAGAGAAAAGCCAAGCTAAATAATTTGACAGCCCCAGAGCATAATTTGACCCATCTCCTAAAACACCAATTAGCAAAGGCTAAACCCATTAATGAAGCGGCCCAGGGCTCTGATTTCAACCAGGTGGTGCAAATCAGACCTCCAAACTCTGTAACCGGAATTCCCCACCCCCTTTCAACCCAAGAGTACTCCCAAGAAAACTTCTCACATCAATAACCACTTAATGGACCTCCCCGGAGCCAAGGTTGCACATCCGGATTTTGGGTGAACCGATGAGTTTCGGGTGGGAGACAAGGCAACGGGAAAGGGAAGTGGAATAGTTTGTCTGTACAATCGAGTCCTGGGAGGGAAATGAATCGCTGGGGGCAGAGGGGGCGAGAATAGCCGGGACCAGAGGTGGGGGTAGGGAGGGGTTGGCGGAAAAGAGAAACGAGCGTGAAGATACGCAAACACAGGGACTTCAGGGATAACTGAGATAGATGGGGGCCTCAGTTAAATGAACTTGTTCTCAGACAGAGGACTCCAAGCTTCTTCGAGACCCTCTCCCTGGAAAAACAAACAAAAAACAGTTTGCAATAACAGCTAATATTTACAGGAGAGAGAGAGAGAGAGAGAGAGAGAGAGAGAGAGAGAGAGAGAGAGAGAGAGAGAGAGAGAGAGAGAGAGAGAGAGAGAGAGAGAGAGAGAGCATGGTGTTTAGCGAGCTGGTCACACAGGCAGAAAGATACCGGTTCAATATCGCCTTCTTACACACCTCGAGTATATATATGATCTGAGACCCTAGCAAGTAACTTAGAATCTCCACGTCTTCTTGCCCCCAGACAATAGCTCTAAAACTAAGTTGCAGAGAAGATGCTGATTTGGATTGGTAGAGGAAGTTCATTATAAGAAACTCCCAGAACAATTTAAATCAAAGGTCCCAATACATGCCCACAAGCTGTTTTACAAGCCGCTTTTCTCACGACTCTGTGATGTAGGTAGTGAGAGAAAGGGGGAAAAACACATACGTTATACAACCAGGTGGTTCAGTGAATAGAATTGTAGATTTAAAATCTGGAAGATTTGCCTCAGTTTCTTAGCTAAGTGACCCTGAGCAAGTCACTTAACTTCTTTTGGCCTCAATTTCCTCATCTGTAAAGTGAGAGTAAACAGCACCTACTTTCCAGTTCCATTGTGAGGATAAAATAAAATAGTATATGTAACGGTACCCTCCAAGTCCTAAAGAGCTATATGTAACACTAGTTATTGTTACTATTGTTGCCATCATCATTATTATTAATATTATTAACGTTATTTACAGATGATAAAACGGAGGCTTGGTGATTTACACATGATCTCAAAGAGATTAAGTGTCATAAACAGAACTGAGACCCAGATTTTCTCATATCCAGTCCTCCCAGTGTAAACTTCAGTTAAACCACACTGTGCCTTCCCTTTAAAGTTACCCTCATTCTGTTCTGCATATGTCTTGTCCCTAACTATTTACATGAATATTGTCTCACCCATTAGATTGTCAATTCCTTGAAGGCAAGGACTTTTTGCTTTTGTTTTTAATCTCCAGTGAGTCAATATGCAGGGCTCATTGCTTAATAAATGTTTGTTGATTGATTGATTGCAAGCCTTTGCCCAGCTCACATAGATTTCCCAATATCTTTCCTCAAATTTTCTTTGAGCTCAAGCTCTCTCTCCCCCCCCTCTTCCTCTCTCTCCCTCTCCCTCTTCCTCTCTCTCTTCCTCCCTCCCTCTCCCTCCCTCTTTCAACTCTCTCCTTTGCAGGTCCTAACTTCTCCTGTTAGGTTGCCAGTTTCTTGAAGTCGGTGTCCCATTTTTGTATCTCCCAGATCCTAGGACAATTCCTAACTAAAGGTACTTAATATGTGTGTTAAGTTAAATAAATGAGTTACTAAACAACTATGTTTTGTCTGGCATTATACGGCCTCACTTATCTGGCATTTATGGCCCCACTAAGAGAATAGATGCCAGGGAGAGAGGGAACTCCAGTGGAGGAATCAGATTGTCCAGTCCCAGTTTAAATTCTTCAGGCTGATTTTTGATCCTGCAGGATCCTTTTCCTATTTATTGCTCCCAGAACAACAGCCATTGCCATTTGAAACTGATATGTTGGATCAGTAAGCAGCCGTCTATAACATTTGGGAATAAGGAGATCTGAGGGTGAGTAGGATGTGGGGTGTTGTTTAAATGCTTGGAAAACCTTACCAGAATCTTAAAAGGCAAGACTCAGGGAAAACGTGGATAGATAACTAGTCACAAAGCAATTCCATTCAACAAGAATTTATTAAGCACCTACTGTGTGTTAGGTACTGTGGTAAGCATTGGGAATAGGATGTCAAAAATGAAACAGCCCCTCCTCCCCTTCCATCAAGTCACTTAGAGGATTAGACATGGAATCAATAAGATTTGAGTTTAAATCTGACCTCAGCTATGTAACCCTGAGCAAGTCATTTAACCTCTCTGTGCATCTGTTTTCTCATTTTTAACCTGGGAATAATAATAGCACCAACTTCCCAATGTTATTGTGAGGATCAAATGACATAATTTTGCAAAGTATTTTGCATACCTTAAAACACTATATAAATATTAGCTATTGGGGGGGACCATACACCACCTACATAGATAGTATATGCATCTATGTATACATACATTCATACATGTGTATAAACAAGGTGATCTCCACAGAGATTCAACAAACACTGAAATAATTAGGAAAGGAATTGACTGAACTGAGCCTAAAAGGAAAACCAGGGCCCCCAGTGTCTGATATTAGTAAGAAGAGCATCTGTAGAGAGAGACACGGCAGTCTGTGCAAAGGCACTGAGGTCGGATATGGGATGTGTCAATAGTGGAAAGAGTATGTAAACCACTTGGACTAGCTACAGGGAGGGTCCAAGTCATCAACCTAGTACGGTAAACCATAGCCATACTATGAAAGTAGATGAGATAAATTCAGTACTGGCAGCCTGAGCAGATGACTGGGTAACTGCATCTCCTCTTTTTTCTTCCCCCCAAAATGCAGGTCTTCCTCCTACCACCACTAGGCCAGGGGGAAAGTGTCCAGTGGTCCTTTCAGGTGACTTTATGCTACATCAAGATCCCTTTACTTTCCCCTTCTTCTCTACTTCCACCCAGAATCCCAGAAAATTCCTTGAAAACTAGGACACTATACTAAGACAAGTAGGAGAGGTGGGAAGCCTTCAAAGCCACAGTGAATCCTTCCTTACCGATTGCCTCTGAAAATCCATAGGATAGCTCACAGACTTAGGACAATAGCTGCTATTTACAAAAGCGTTGTACACGTGAACATGCAAAGGAATCTTTGGCTTGTAGGGGAAGGTAGATTATCTTATCTGCTAGTATTGCTATCTCATAGATGAAGAAATGGAATTGGAGCACTGCTGGAGACTTCTTTCTGACCATCGTCACTGAAAAACCTAGAAATCTTTCTTTTTCTCAACATAGTAATTGTTGATGGAGTGGGACCTGGAAGGTCGAACTTACTGGCTTCTTTGAAAAGAGTAAAGGCAGGGGAAAGGTGGTGGTAGGGTGCTGATGATCTGAGACATTTAGAGGTGTAGAGGAAAAAAGCAATGGATCTGGAAGGGGAAGAGGCAGCTCGGTTCCTGTCAACTAAGCTATTAGTTGCTGTGTGACTTTGGACAAATCTCTTCATTCTCTGGGTTACGGTTCCCTAATATGTAAAATGCGTGAAGCTAGCTATTTCTAAGGCTCCTTGGAACTCCAATGCTCTATCATTTTCAGAGCTCCCTGGAAGAGGTAGGCAGGTTAAAGTTCTAGTCCCAAAGGCCAGTCCAGGAATCCTAGCTGAGGCTCCTAGCTCTTTCAAATCCGTGCGTGTTTATTTAAAAACGTGAAAAAAGATTCTGTGTAAACAGCCATTATTTCTGATGAGCGTGCAATGGCAATGAACAGGAGTGGGGAGAATAGCCTGACTCTTTTAATAGCCATGCATGTAAGGAGAGATTGTGGCAAAAGCTGGCATTTAAGGGAAGGCAATTTGTCTTATGGACGCCAGCCAGTCCCGGGGCGTAACCTCGAAGGTAGAGGGACGTGAGCAAGAAGCGCGTGAGTGAGTGTGTTTGTATGTGTATACAAACATACGGTGTTCTGACCCTCTGGTTTGCACGTCCCTTGGGTATAGACGTTTGCTTTAAATTCATGTCGACTGTTTATTAATTGCCCGTTTTACACCAGCCTTTGGGGAGGTACAAAGATGAAAAATCTTACCTCGAGGAGTTAGGAAAAGGGAGCAGAGTCTAACTATAAATTTTACTACGATATAAGCGCCTACGAGACTTGAGGAGGGAGAGATCACTTGTAACTAAGGGAGAACCAAGGAAGGTTTTATGGAGGAGATGGCCCCTGAACTAGCCTTTGAAGGAAGGGAGAAATTTAAACAGGAAGAGTAATGGGGAGAAGAAGAATACTAATTTCAAACGTGGATACAGCCTGCGCAAAAGTGGGAAAGAAACGTAAAACATGTTTATTCTTGGCTTTAAGGCAAAGCCAACATATTCATATAAAACAAAGGTAAATCCAAGATTTTTTGTTTGTTTCTTAAAAGGAGAATGAAACTCTGTAGTTATTTGGGTGTCTACACATCATAAAATTAAAAAAAATTAAAAAAAAAAAACTCCAGACCAGGAGGGGGGGTGGGAGAAGTGGAATTATAGGCTCCCTGGGAGAATGTTGGCGGCACTTGTTCCATTATCCGCTATATCTCACTCACTCACCAAAGCCTATATAGATAAAAGAGTGACACGAAACCAATTCGATGTTCCCAAACTTCGAGGTAAAGTGCAGCAGTGAAGACCAGCTCACTAAATCATCCAGAGAAGCCCTTGCCTTGGTCTTGGGACAAGGTGAGGACAACACTCGGGCGGACCCTGAATACTAATTGGTCTAAGTGCTGCCTCGGGAGCAGAGCCCAAAGAGAAAAGGTGCCTTTCCCTTACTACCACCTACTCAGGACGATGAACTTTCGCATCACCCATCTATCTATGCCCATTTTGATTCCTTGGTGAAACTAACTAAGCCTGCTTTCACCTAGAAAGTGAAAGGCCCAAGTAACTGGGGGGGGGGGGGGGAGTAATGAGAGACAGACAGACAGAAAGAGAGAGAGAGACAGAGAGAGACAGAAAGAGAGAGTCCATATTAGCTAGTTAATGCCTTCCTACTCCTCTCCTATTTCTTGAATGGCAAAGTCCTGTCCCGTCTCTCTTCCCTCTTTTTTTTTAATCTTGTCACCAAATCACTAACGAGAAATGGCTGTATGACAGAAAGCGCCCTGGACCATGTCAAGAGATGAAGTTTGAAGCCTTGTTTCGTGACTTTTTTGCTGTGTGGACTTGGGACAGTCTCAACCTCGTTCAGCTTCGGTTTCCTCATCTGTAAAATGGGAGAGTTTCCTAGTCCTCACCTTTCAATTAAGGTGGTGGGAGGAGCCAGACTAGATGATCTCTAAAGTCGGGTCGGGTTCTAAATGCTATGATCCAGGCTCCACTTACCTCAAAGGGTTGTGGTAAGGCTTAGATGAGATCATGGATGTGGCGGTGCTTTGTGGTGACTCGATACTATCATTACTTCTTGGACGGTCTTCTGCGCGGAGGTCCCCCTTCGCTGGCCGCTGGACCAGCATCTTCAAGCCCAACCCCATCTGCTGGCAAATGTTCCGCTGCCTTGAGAACCCTTTCTTCAGCTTTGCTGCCAAAGAACTGGCGATGAAAGAACAGGGGCTGTGGTTAGAGGTCTGGAAGAAGCCCAGATTCTAGAGCTGGTGGAGGGTTTCAAGATCTAGCTTATGTGAGGTTCCACTTATATTGGGTTTCAGCTTTGCAAATCCTGGGGACCACAAGAGCTACTTTCAGAAAATTACATGGGTCCCTAAAATAATTTCCTTTACTTTTATCAAAAGATAAAAAATATGCTGTTCTATTATCACAATGATTGTGATTTTTTAAAAGACTGCTTAAATAAATATTTTTTTACCTGGAGGGGGAGAGAGATCTTTCAGGCTAGGTCCATGAGGAGTCCCACAGAGCTACAACTACGAACTCAGCCCTCCTGTCAAAAAACGAAATATACTTTTCCAGTCCTGATCTTCCTCAGTACGCCCAGTTGGGGACAGGGCTACTATTGTGAGGGGGGGGGGGGTGAGGGAGAGAATTTAGGAGGAGAGAAGTATGGTGCTTCTAATCTCTGTAAATAGATAGGCTAGACAGTCACTTTCCTAGGATTGGTTAAGCATGGTTTGCTTTGTAGAAGCACATTGAACCAAGTGAAACCTGCTCTCCTGGCAGTCCTAGTATATGTGATCCATGAAGGCAGAGCCAGAAAATTGGTACTGGGGCTCAAACTAACAGAATCTGAGCCGCATCCGAGGATGAGCTTTTGCAAGCAAACAAAAGGGAAATGAAGAGAGGAGCGTTTGACTAATGATGGGGAGCAGGTCTGGGTGATCCCTGTGAATAAAGGCCATAAACGGGACTGGGGGGGGGGGGAGGAAGTTCTCTGGGAAGCAAAAGGTGTGGGGATGGGACTTTTAATATTAAATTTTATGAAAGTATATTTTTTCAATGCCAAAAATTCGCTTAGCATGGCAATTAAGTATTTATTATGTTGTGTCTTGTTTGTTTGTTTTTTTACAACCAAAGTTCAAAAACAGGAAAAAAAATAAGTAATAGAAAAAGGAGGCTGAAATGTCCTTAACTAAGACTTACTGATGCTTTTCCTTGGCTCTGATCAATTCAAATCAAAGTCAGTGATCCTTAATAAGATAAACAATTTGTTATTTATTTTTCACACTTTATCCTATTTGAGCCTCAAAGCAGCCCTCCGAGACAGGTACTACAGGAGTTAACCCTATTTTGTAGATAATGAAAATGAAACTGAAAATGTTATATCCCACAGTTCCTAGGGATTTGAACCTATGTCCCCCCAACTGCAAACCCAGCCCCTCTTCCATTATACGGTGCAAGGGATGCAAAGAGTTTCTCAAGGAAAATGAGGTTGGAGCAAAGAAATCCAGGAAACCTAATGAGAATTTTGATGAGAGAAAGTCTATTTTCAACTGTAGTCAGGGTGTGGCAGCCAAGGAAGTCTTCGTGGAGGAGGAGGAACCTGAAAAGGACTGAGAGAAAGAACTTTCATAGATGGAGGGGAGAATCGGAAGGTGAAAAAGCCATTCTAGGCGTGAGGCAAAGGCACAGAGACTGTGAAGGTTAGGGCAAAACAACAGTTTGGGTCTAGAACGTAAAATATTCAAAGCCTATCAATGGAATTATAAAAGTTTGTTTTCTCCATAACGGGATTAGATCCTTTGTCTAGACTCTCCATTCACTTTGAGTGTGTAGACCATGAAGTGCAGAGTCGACACCCATCATACAGAGATTTTATAACGTTCTAGTGACTCAAACCGAAAAGTACTTCAGCTTGAAATAGCCAGGTAATTGCAGAAAGAAAGATTTTGAGAAAAGGAAGAATCCTTTAAAGACCCGGACAAATTCTACACAGCATTTTGTGTACGTTGATGCTTCTCTTCTCCTTTCCCAGTTGAAGAGATATTTATGGAGGAGGAGAAAATTCTAGCTAGGAAATGTATACTTTTTTGTGTTGTTCCTTTTTAAGAAAGAAAGAACCAAAGAGAGGGCGGTAGGGAGGAAGAAGAGAAGGAAGGAGAGAGAGAGAGAGAGAGAGAGAGAGAGAGAGAGAGAGAGAGAGAGAGAGAGAGAGAGAGAGAGAGAGATTAGCGAGTCCTGGATTAAGTGAAGGGAGAGAGAAGAAAAGTGAATTTCTCTGCTAGGAAGAGGGAATTCTTTGACTTTGAGCTTCGTCCTTTACTTACCCATTCTATTAAAGGCAGATCTAGGCAGCTTCAGGCTTCGAAAGCTAGAGCCCAGGGCTGACTTAATATATAAAGGCACACATCTTGCCTCCATTCTTTGTTTAGGAATAAAGTTGGGAGGACACATTCCACACAGATGCATTCCTCCTGGTTGGCTGATGGAGGAGTCCCTTTGATTGCAGACATTCTCCATTCTGTTTCTTTTATTAGAAATATCAGTGTTAATCACTAAATCAGCATTACTCATCAAACAAATATCTCTTGTTTGAAAGGTTGTGTTGTGTTTACTACCTCTAGGCTTCCTAGAGAACTGGCAGGGGAGAGGACTAGTGTCCTATTCAAGTATGAAAGGCAGGTTTTCCTATCCAATCCTCCCCCATCCCAAGTATCTGCCAACCAGCCCATCTCCTGGCCCTGAGATCTTTGACTCGGGTAACAGATTTGAAATTATTTGGTTCGAGTTAAACCTTAAAACCATAATAAAAAAAAATCACAGGATTTAGAGTTGGAAGGGATTTTAGCGCTTACCCAGTCCAATCCCTTCATCTTACTGATGGGAAAACTGGGGTCCAGAGAAGGAAAGTGAATTTGCCAAAGCCACACAGCAAGTTGGTGACAAATCTCGACTAGAACCCAGGTCTCCTCACTCCCACCCAAGGCAGTGTTCTTTTTCACTACACCACCCTGGACTTTTTATTTTAAGTTATTAAATTTAAATATATAAATTTTGAAGACTGAGACTTGTCTTTTTCTGCCTCCCGTCCTCCCCCCACTCTGCCAAAAATAACCCGCTGAAACTCTACTTTTGTTTCCAATGGGAAAAGAAGGGGCATAGAAGAAGGATGGCTAAGTCCCTGGTGGTAAATCTCCTGGCAGATTAGTTTTCTGGAGGCTGTTGGAGTTCCTGGCTCGGTCCCGGGAGCCGGAGCCAACAGCCTGCTCTCGAAAACGTCGCCCTTGCTCTTCCAGGGAGCTCGGGGGTCTACCCAAAGAACGGAGCTGCATCTTCTCAGGATTCAATCAGAAAGCAAAATAACAACGATGGGAACTTTTGACAGTCAAGGTGCACTCTTCGGGGAGGAAGGGCAGGGATGAAAATTGAGACTGGGGCTTCATTTTCTGGGGTGCCAACTCTGACCTGAGCACAGATTCCCTTTGGAGGAATCAAGTCCAAGTCCTAACAAACCAGAGGCTAAGTTATTTACTCTTTTTTACCTTGGGGACATTTTTAGGGCTCTTACAGACGACTTTCAGCTGTGGAGGATAGTAGAACGTGCTTTACAAAACTGCAAAGTGCCCTCGGGCAAAGGGCTGCTACTGTTATTAATTTTCAGATATTAATAGCAAGCAGTTGGGGCGGGGGAATAAAACGGCAGTGGTTATCATTATAAATGTTACCACAGTTAGACGACCCCAGACTTGTCTCCAGTATTCCGGTAGGTGGTTAAAGGCCTTCACTGAAGCCCTCGAACGGCAATGAAATTTATTTGCACTGGGCTCTTTGCACGGTGTATTCCCGATCAATCGCACTTATATGGCCCTTGAGGGCGGTTTAAAAATGACTTTTATTACTATCTAATCTATAATACACTCTGGGGGCATTTTATTTTTACCTATCTCTTCCCCAACCTGTCACCATGGTCTCGGTCTCCTTTTCTCAGCTCCTTCTCAGAGGGTCCCTAACGTAAAAATTTGTGATTTAAAAGAACTGGTCTCAAAGGGGTGAGTGAAACATTTGCCAACCCAATGTTGAACCGGGTTACTCTACTGAAGCAAACTGATCAAGCGTGTGGTGGGGGAGAAGCATGAGAGACAGGAAACTGAAGTTTTGAGCAGTGATACAACAAACCTTGACTTCTTCGAATCAAAGAACCAGAGCTACTTGGAGCAGAAAAGAAGCCCCAGGATTTTTTTCTTCTCTCGATCACGGCTCTGTAGCCACGGAAACGGGAGAAGTAAGTCCTAAGTCCGGAACACAGGGGGTTGACGTCAAATTCTTCGAGGTGATTGCCTCAGTTTCTCGATTACTAGCACCCGTGCTCTCGCTTTCTCTACCCTCTTAAAAATTGCTCTGGAATTTGGAGCATTCATTGAAGGCACGCTGTGTTCTGCACCCGTCTCAGAACATAGTCAGTAAATTATAGTGGTTTGGGTGTTTTTCTTTTTTAACCTAGGAGTGTGAGAGACAGATAGAACGACAGACAAGACAGACATAGACATACTCGCCTGTCCCTTGGTTCTTCTTTTTGATAGTTTCTTCATAATTTTCTCTATTAGGTCTGATTAAACTTCCATTTAGTGGTTTACACCGTAGACAATGAGAGCAGAACCACTTGAGGCTATTATAACTCTTAGGAATGGCTTGGTATATTTTGTATTCCAAGAAAATCTTGCGTGTATTATCACTACGAGGCCCCACTAATATAAGAAACTAAATTCGAGGGTTTTTTCGGGGTGGAGGTGGGATATATTACCTCCCTCAGACTCTTACGGAGTTGTGAAAAGAGTACAATAATGGAAGTCAGGGAATATAGGTTCTAGTTCAGGCTTTGACACTATGGAGCTGTGTGACCTTGCAGAAGTCGATTCACCCCTAGGTCTCAGTTTCCCCACCTGTAAAATGAGCACAGTCGACTAGAGTAGGGATTCTTAATCTTTTTCTGTCGTGGACCCCTTTGATAGTTTGGTAAAAATCTATGGACCTCTTCTCAGGATAATGTTTAAAAATATTTGAAGGACGGGCTAAATTTCATTTAGTGCTTAGTGACAATATATATGTAATTATCTTTCCCATCCAAGTTCAGGGAGCCCTGAAATCTATTTGCCGCTATGGGTGTTCATGGATCCCAGGTTTAGGAACTCCTGGAATAGAGCTCCCTTGACATCGACATCCAGTTCTATAGTTCTTTTATCGGAGTGTTGTTCTTAGTAAATGGTACTAATAACCTAGCATTCTCCAGAAGTATAATTGGGCTGGGCTGAACCAGCCATAAAGATATAAATTCTCCTGCCTGGTGCCTGGAATCCTCCAGGCCTTAACACCCTGATCCACTCGAATAGCTGAGCTAACAGTCTCCTAGTAGCACCCCCGGACACTCCAGGCAAGGGAACTTTCCGGAGGGAAATTGGTACAAACTACAGACTCGTTAGAGTTCTTAGTGAAAGTCGATCTGCTTCTCAACTAAAAGATCATTTGGGACTGCTTGTTGTCCAATTCTCTTTCCCTACACCGACCCTGTCCAGGTTCCCAAGATTCCCTACTCCGCCTGCAAGGAACTGTGCCCAGACAGGTTAGATGTGATCAGTGTCACGGAGAATCATCACTCCGATGATCCAGACCCCTTGAGCAAGAAAGTGAGGCGGTTATTCTATCCTTGGGATTGTTAGTGACTACACTACACCTTTAAAAAAGCGTTTCGCGGGTACTCCGTCTGTCTTTCGCAAAACACAGTAGTTTAAGAAGCTTTGGGCTATAACTCCTAACTCAGCTGCTCTCTCCTGATGGGCTGTGAAGGAAGGCCGAGATCTCAAGCTGCAGCCCATCTGAATTCCGGGAGCTACCGCTCGCCATTAAGCCAGGCTGGCTTTACAAACCGTAATAAACATTTTTATTTACAGGACTGAGTCGTTCCCAGTGCAGCAAGTCCTGGGCCAGTATACAGAAAGCAACGCGACCACTAGGGGGTAGGGGGTAGAGACAGTTGTCAAACGATTCACACTGTTTCTACTCGCCTCCCTCCTCCGCCCCCCCTCAAAAAAAATTAAAGGTTTGTTTGGGTCGAGTAAGTGTTGGATCATGTTGGACGGAGGAGTATCAATCAGTATCTGAGAGTCCCTCTTAGTATAAGGAGAAAGCCCCGGTATAGTGAGAGTCACACAAAGGAGGCAGAAGTGTATGTACAGACTGGGGCTCCGCCATTGCCTGGGCCACTGTGGTCCTGTTGGTAATACCTGGTCCATGATATAAATTAGCAAGAAAGGCATACATGCCAGGGAGTTCACAAAAAGGATCCCTCCACCCTCCACAGCCATGCACTTCTCCCCTCTGCCAGCCGTCTAGCTGCCAGACCAGCCTATAGGCCGCCAAGTGGAGCGGGCTCTGGGCTTTCCTTAGCTGTGCAGTGGAGAGGCAGCGGCGTCTGCAGCTCTGGACTGCAGCTGCTGTTCATGCTGTTATTGCTGCTGCTGCTGTTGCTGGGGCTAGTGGTGGTAGTCGTGGTAGTCGTGGTGGTCGTGGTGCTGGGGCTGGAGGAAGAGGACGAGGAAGTGGAAGAGGAGGAAGAGGACTTAATGACGCTGGTCTGGTGTAAGAGCTGCTCAGTCCCCTCAGTCCTTTCCGTGTCGCTGGGGACCATGTCCAGGGACTCCGAATCGCTGCTTTCGCTCTCCCCTTCCGACCTGCTGGGGCTCCGGTCCTCCCTCTCGCAATCGGCAGTCGGAACAACTCCCGGCTGCTTCTCAGTCGGGTCCTTGTCTTTGTCCTTCTGGGCCTGAGCTTCCTTGGAATGGCGCCACTTCATTCTCCTGTTCTGGAACCACACCTTGACCTGCGAGAAAATAAGGGATGTCAGTGCAACTTACCTCCTCCCAGTAAGGGAAGTTGGTCTTTACTACACCTAACAGCTTTCTTTCTGGTCCCTTCCCTCAGATAAGGCTGCAATTGCAGGCACTTGGATTCTGCTGGAGTTTTTCAGTTCATTATAGAAGGGAAGACACCCCCACAGACCCAGACTGCTCTCTCCCTTCACCTCTCCCCACCTCAAGTTATATCCTATTTTAACGGACACACTTAAATATATACCCAACACGTACCAATCTATTAAGAAGTTTGAGGGCAGAGAGAAGGCGAGAGGAGAGAAAAGAGTTAGACCAAGGGGAGACCAAGTTGGGGGTGGGAGTGGGGTAGGGGAAAAAGAGACTCACAGTACCACTAGTTGAGTAAGCACTGAGAATTAGTGCAGTTCCTAGGTCTGTTTGTGCTAAGTGCTTGACAAAAATACTGCCCCCCACCACACACACACACACACACACACACACACACACACACACACACACACCTTGTATTTTATTGAAAGATAATCAATTTTCCTTGGGGCTCAGAAAATGCTAGAATTAAAAAACGTGAAAAATAAGAAGGGAATAGGGGTGGAGAAGGAGAAACCATATAAATATATATATGATCCCCTGGGGGACACACAGCGTTCACACAAGTTCCAGCTTCACTTTTAAAAATAACATCCGCAGCTGGTGGAAAACAGCTAAGGCAGGCCAGTAGGGTATATGGGGGGGGGGGGGGGGAGGGGGAAGGAGACAGGGACAGAATTATAGACAGTCAGAATGAAAGAAAGAACAAGGGGAAAGAGAAGGAGGTGATTGGGTTTGTTCCTGTTATCTGAGCTGCGAAGGGAAGAAGGAAGGACAAGGAGAGAGAAAATCTTCCTCCTTCCTCTCTCCCCTTCTCTAGCCAATTTAAGAAGGGAGGGAACTATGGTGATTTTTTATAGTCCCCTTTAAAATTTCAAGCCCCCTGAATTCTTGGTTCCTCAGCCTGTTTTAATCTAACTAGTGTGTTCATAGATTTCCTTTTGTGTTGGAGGTTTAAAAAAAAAAAAACGCATGAAACCTGCTGAGAAGCCCTTGCGTGTTTTACGAAAAGAAAGAAACAGTTTTCTCCCTGTTCAGGAAACCGAATATTTCTTCAGAGACCGCAGAGTTAGAAAATTCGACTGGCTTCGGCTTGTCCACGGCCAGCGTCCTCCTCGCCCAATTGAGGGGGGGGAAGTGGTGTGGAGGGGGGGAGTAAATAATTCCGTTTGAAAAGAGGTTTTCACTTCCTCCCAACGAGGGATTTCACAATCCAGCAGCAACAGCGGCCGAGGAAGGAGGAAGGGGGAATAATCTCTCGACTTATGAATTTTTATCTCGTTTAAAATAATCTGCCTCCTACGGAGAACTGCACTTCAGCCGAGTACATAATTATTATCTCCCGCGGCCTATTGGCTTTCTTGGTTGTACTTTCCTCTATTGGCCAAAATAAACAGGCAGGGTATATTGACATAAATCTTTAGGGCTGGGCTAAGGCCTTTTTTTTCTCCTGCCTCTTTCTCTTCCCCGCCCCCACCCATCCACTCTCTGCTCTTTTGCAACAAGATATGATTTTAAATAAAATCTCATGAAATTAAGTATTTTATTTTTCACCAGTAAAGGGAGTGGGAGTACGTTTAAAATGCGTTTACACCCTCCAGAACAGCACTACCCTGAAACAGTGAAAACTAGAGGAAAGAAGGACCCCTTTGATTCAAAAGGCAAGAGACCGGGGAGGAAGAGCGATAAAAAAAACAAAAATTTAAGCTCGGAAAACCCTCCTCGAAGGGCCTACCTGCTTCAAACCTACAATCTAAGTTAACTAGCAGTAGCAGCTAAGGAATCTTACTTGCGCATCCGTCAGGCCCAGCATCGCGGCTAGCTGCTTCCTATCCGGCTTCGTGACATACTTCTGAATCTCAAACCTTTTCTCCAAACCTTTCCTCTGCAGGTTGGAAAAAACCGCGCGAGACCAAGAACGCTTCCTCTTGTATGTTTGAGGCATAGTGTCCTTCGTTAGAACCGCATAGGGACCTGTGGATTGGGAGGAAGACAAGGGAATGGGGAGAAAGTGAGCAAGAAGGGAGAAAGGGAAAAGATGAAAGAAGAGAAGACAGGTTATTACTAAATACACCAGGTAGTGAAGGAGGTTTTGTGCATGGACAAAGAAGGTTCAATATGTTCTAAAGTATTTATTATAACAGATTGTGGAGCTTCACAGAGAATTCTACCCAGATTCTCTGTTCTGTCTCCACTGAGTAAGTTTGAAACACCGAATACTACAATTCTGTCAACACAAACGAGCACAATGGAAAGGAGAATTGAGGCAGCTATCTGGAAAACTCAAAGGAAAAAACTGCATTTACATCTCCCCTGGGTGGTATGGGCAAAAGTGTATTTTGGTCACGATGACACAGATAATTGCTTCAGATTCTCTCTGTCTCTGTCTCTCTCTTTCTCCTTCCATCCCTTTCTCCCCTTTCTTCTTCTTTCTTTCTTTCCTTCTCTCTCTCTCTCTCTCTCTCTCTCTCTCTCTCTCTCTCTCTCTCTCTCATTCTCTCCTCTCTCTGTTTCTTTGTCTCCCTCTGTCTTCTCTCTCTGAAAAAGGTCCCCCTTTTAGGTCTTTTACTACAAATTATTG
This sequence comes from Gymnobelideus leadbeateri, assembly GCA_011680675.1. NCBI lineage: Eukaryota > Metazoa > Chordata > Mammalia > Diprotodontia > Petauridae > Gymnobelideus > Gymnobelideus leadbeateri. The sequence continues at coordinate 208,873 of WOXC01007466.1, read as the reverse complement.
ATAATTTTACAATCAATTTGCAATCATAGTTGTGTTGAAATATTTTCCTTCCACCTGATACACTCATACACCAAGAGTGAGAATATTATCCCCATTTCCTGGCCCCACATGCAGTACTCCCTACCCCCATATCTCCATCAGAGGCCATTTGAAATGTGACAGTGCTCTTCAATCACTCATTGGGAAACCTTTCACTTTAGATCTTTTAAATCCGCTATCTACCCACCAATGCAAAAATTGTTTAAACACTGATGGGGCTCCCTGGACTCAATGGCCTGTGTGTTTGGGGGGGGGGGCAGTGAAGAGAGCTCATATTTGAGATTTGGTTCAGTTGGATTTTGTAGTTGTCACCTCTTATTCCCAGGAGACTACAAGATCTGGATTCTTAGTGTGGAATAAGGTTCCCATAAGCAGGGTTTCTGTACCTGGAAAAGTGTCTTGAAACTGGTGCTGAACTGAACTTCTCGGATTTGAGTTTAAGGGACTCAGGATACCAGAGGCGTCGTTAATAGGATCTAGAGACGCGAAGAAGTGACCCGCAGAAGGCTGCAAAGCGGGGAGGTGAAGCCCAGTTTGCCGGCCGGTGGTTAGTAAGGAGGTAAGATCTGTATGCACAGGAACAAGGACAGCCCGTTACACCTCCAGTAAATCCACACTCTCGAATCAAGACATGATACTTTATGTTCTTCCCTCATCCTCTCTTTTCTTCTACTTTTCTAAAAGATTATTAGTACGAGGGGCGTTTATCTGGGAATCCTGGAATCATGACCCTCCTTTATATCCCTCCCCTCCACGCCCTCCTTAAGCCAAACCTACAAACATAAAGAAAACATGGTGTGTACACACTCAATACACAAGTATATATAAAGTATTTTAGTTTAAACTGCATAACAAAGTCACCTGTCAAGTGTCCGTCTATACAAACAGGGTAATCCTTCCTTCGTTCTGTACCCTGAACTAGAGGCTCGCAGGTTTTAAGAATTTTTACCTGCTCCATCCATTTTTTTACATACTCTCTAGGGGGAATTTTACTAGAGAACAGAGAAAAAGGAACAGAAAATCTTTCAAAGATGGGCAATTCTAGCTACAGATAGGTGGGAGTAAACAGAGAACATAGAATGAGTATATCCAGAACATACAGAAAACACAACCGTACTGAGGGTGTGTTTTTTAAAATGTTTGTGGGAGAATACTTTTTTTTAGGGAAGGCAAAGTTTAAGCCTAAATTTTAGCTATGCCATGGCAAAGTAGGTCGGTTGCCTCCCCCATCCTTCCTTTCCCCAAACTCTTCCTTCTAAAAAACTAACGGGGAGATTTGCAGTCAAATGGGGGGTGTATCAGAAAGATCAGGGGTCAAGGAAAAGCCTAACGGGGGTTTCTGGATCAGGGACCTACCTCTCAACGTGTTGCCTTCCTTCACTTTGGGATCGAACTCCGCGGACAATATTCGGTCAATCCCAAACTTGAGGTCCTTGCTGGAGGGGGCTGGAGTTGAGCCGTTGTGATGATGAGGGTTCGCAAGCATCCTCGCCCCGGGGGCTTGGGGCTGGATGGCCCCAGGTCTATGTGGTGGTGGTGGCTGCGGCGGCGCCTGCTGCTGCTGCTGCTGTTGCTGCTGTGGCGGCTGCTGCTGCTGTGGCTGCTGGTGATGATGGTGGTGGTGATAGGCGGCAGAGAGTGGAGACAGCCTCTGGGGGAAGGCGGCTGAGACTTCGGAGGGCGCCACGACTGGCGTGGGTCGCAAGGGGGATCCGCCGGCAGCTTGAAATGGAGCGTGGGGGTGAACTGAGCCCAAGTGAGCCGTGAGGGCTGTGGAAGAGCCCCCGGAGAGGTTCTCGGCCGCTGTCCCCGGCTCCCCAACACCCGCGTGCAGGATGTCTGCAATGCAAAAGGAGGGTTTCTTAACCGCGGCTGGATCCAAGGGAAAGGAGCAGCCCGCTGCGCCGGCCGGGGAACAGTAAGCCGCAGACCAAAGGTTGAAGTTGGAGGCGTAGAAGGGAGCCAGCCCCGCCGCGAACATCCTAGCTTGCTGGCCGCTGTCTCCGCTACAGCGCCGGCAGCCGGGGATTGAGTGGGGTGGGGAGGGGTGGGGTGCAGTGGTGGCGCTGTCTACTGGAGGCCAGGAAGGAGGACAAAAAAACTAAAAGCTTTCGCTTCTCCTCGGAGCCCAGAGTGAAGACTGCAAGACGCGGAAACTTCGCAAGCCTGGGGCTAGGGCCGGGCTCCAGTCCTAGTCACTTTCCTTATCCCCAACTGCTTCTCCACCACTTTAAGGACAGCTCTGCGCTGCCGCGCTCCCCGCTGGCCGAAGGCGAGTAAGGGGCGGCTGGGAGGTGGGGAGGTGCGGGTCGGCGGGGGCGGTGGCAGGGGGACTGCCCCCCCCCACACCTCCAACACACACACAGCTCTCGGAAAGAGTATAGAGAAAAGGAGTAGAGGGATGTAAAAACTAAAAACCCAAACAACTAAACCCTAACAGCTAAATTTAAAATAACAGTAACAATTATAATTAAAAAAAAAAAAACTTCTCTAAAAACTAGCAAAGTTTTGGCAGCAGCTCTTGAGTCAGCCTTGGGGTAGGACTTCAATCTAGATGCTCATTGGTGTTAACCGTAGCCAATGGGAAATGACCGGAGGGGAGGATTAGGAAGAAGGGGAGTTACCAAAGGAGTTGATCACGCCCAGACCACGCCAAAGTAGTGGCTGCAACCTCTGGAGTCTGCTCCTGTTGCTGCTGGTATCTTTTTTTCTAAAGGGGGAACACTGGCCGACTTAGCCCAGAAGCACCCCTATACCTTCAACCGAAGGAAGGAAAGGTTTGGAAATAGGGCTAAATTCTGCCCGCTAGGTCCCCCTCCTAGCTATCTCGTAGGGAATCTCTTGATCTATTTCGGAGTGCGACATACATTCCCTGACTTCCCAGTGGAGTGCATAATTACCCACTAGGCGCGATAACCTGTCTTTTTTCCCTCCCTCATCTATTCCCCCTTTCCCTCAGCCGAAATTTCTTCCAAGAAACAGGGACCATGCCTTATAAAGAGCTAGCCTTTCCCCCTGGAACACTCTCTTCTCTTTTCCTCATTAACCAAGCTGTTTCCTAGGATGCTGCAAGACACTAAATTTAAACCTACCGGCTCCTCTATGCTTTCGGGGATATCCCCAGAACAAGGAGGCGGGGCGGCTGCAAATTGGGTTCTGTTCAGAGCTGTCACTCAGTGACAACTTGAACTAGTGAGGTTTCAAACAAAGTAAGATGGATGTCTACAAATATGTCCCAGAGATAAAGCCAAATCCTTCACCCTAACTACGAAAAACTGTGCTCTGAAAGTTCTCAAATTTCCCCAAACTAGATACCCTTATTCCTCTCCTCTGCTATAGATTTAAGGATCCGCGGCCTCACCGACACAGTCCCCGCAGCAGATATACTTCGAATTGATTAATGCTTGAGTTGCATTCCACCGCCAACTTCCCGAAAGAAACAGTATACGCGTCTACCTTACCTAAAGAGATTACCCCTAAAGATCTAGTTACGGTGGATTTGTGTTTCTAGAGTACAGGGTAGGATGGAGGGGTCTTTCTCCCGACTCTCTACAAGTTCGTTTTGTGAAATTCTTCCGAAGTTGAGTTATGAGAAAATCCTCGCCTCTCAAATGAACCATTCAAAAGAATCTATTATATTTTCCAGTAATAAATAAATGTAAATGTAGTTTTAAAAAAAACCTAGAACATTTTTTAAAAAATTACTACTAATTGACTTTTCAGCATCTTCCAAAAGGAAATTTTTGACAAATTTGTTTTCTCCCACAAAGACAGAAAAGTCTTAAAAAAAAAAAAAAAAGAACTCGAAGAGTTAAGCCCGGATATGTCCTTCTCGGGGTCAGGCTTTGGGTTTTGTCTATTAATTTCAGGTCATTCTAATTCCTCCTATGCTGTAAACCTATATTTTATTTTCTGACAGAATGATCTGCCCGAGCAGCAGTCATTTATTACTTCTTCCCTTAAACCTCAGAACTGTTTCTTTGTATTATTTTAAGCTGACTTTCTTACTTTCTTCCTCCACCCAGGGACCTAGACTTTGTTTCCACCACGCGGGAATGATGGAACAATAAGGTACATATAAACAGCTAGTGAGATCTGGAGAAGAGCGCGACTTTTTGTTCTCTATTGGGCTGCCAGGTGATTTGCAAAGGCAGAGAAGGCAGAGCCAGAAACGAAGGCACTAAGTTAGGAAACAAACCAATTCGAGCGAAGCCCAAAAACTACACGGGGTTTATTCACTCCGTGAGTCAACTAGGCTGCTGCCTTCACCTGGACGTAGAACAGAAAGAAGCAGCTGACAGACGGGGGAACTGTGGTCCAGCATCTCTTTAGAGGCAAATCAAATTCACGATTTAACCCAGAATGCACAGGGTTTGCTCCACTCAGATAACAATGGAACTTTTTGCACTTGGTGCCCAGACTAGGTGAATTTGCCTGCATCCCACACAGAGGTGTGGCCGTCGATTGCTGAGGGAAAGCTCACTTTTTTTTCCCCTCTGACTAGACACAGTCATTTGCATTCTCTTATTAATTTGGCCTCTGTCAGCAAGGTCCGTCTGACTACATACAATCAACCAGACTAAGGCCAGAGCTAGTCCTTTCTCAGGTTGCTTCCAGGCCCTGCTCGTCTCCGAGACTGGAAACGGCTCCAAAGGCGACCTCCCAACCCTAAGCAGAGGAAATCTTCCCAGGCCACTAACTGGATAGCCAGGGCCGACACTGGAAGAAGTGAAGCCAGAAATTATCCCTCCGTTTAAAAACAAACAAACAACTCTTCTTCTCCCCCTTTATGCTATGATTTCTGGGGGCTTGGAAGTAGGAACAGACTTATGAGATGGTGCAAAGCAGCCCAGTGGAATGAGATCCCCACACCCCACCGCCCCAGTCCAGTCCCTATACTGCCTCGGTCCTGAATGACCTCCCAGACTTCTAGGGCCAGGGTTTTCTCTGAGTAAGAGAGTTCACAAGTCAGCACGTGGAAGAGGAAGAAGGTCCGAGGCACGCTGTGAACTGAGCAGGCCGAGGGAGAGGGGGAGAGAGAGAGAGAGAGAGAGAGAGAGAGAGAGAGAGAGAGAGAGAGAGAGAGAGAGAGAGAGAGAGAGAGAGAGAGAGAGAATTCCAAAGCTGGACTTCCCTGCCCAGCGCCAGGCAAGCAGCCCGTGAAGGTACTGCTAGCGAGATTTCCACATCCAGTCTTCACCCAAGCAGTTCAGTCTTTCCGCACCCCGATTTTAGCTTTCTGGGAAAGACTGTGAGAAATGAATGCTAACTAACTCGACTCTAGTTCTGCACCCCATATGCTCCAGGCTCCCTCCTATTCCCTGCGTTATTCCCTAAATTCAGGCCAACCAACTTCCTCAAGCTCAGCTGTGGGCTGGGAGCGTCCCTCACCCTGAGATAAAGGCCAGAGAAGCCATTCCTCTCCCAATGGTGCTGAGTGGGGCCTGCGTGCACCTCTCCCCTCTTCCTAATAACTTTTTTTCCAGTGTTGTCAGGGATCCCCGCGGCCCAGGCCACCCCACACCCCGGCCCCTAGCCTTAACTCCGGGCTACAGAGGAGAGAAAAAAAAAGTCTTGCTCCCCTTCCCCTCACCATTCTCAGTCACTCCCTCCCTTCCCCCTCCCCCTTCCCTTTATTTAGGTGCAAGAATGCTGCAGGAAACTCCGAGCTCGCCGAAGTTCAGGTCATCTCCTGTTTTTTTGATGGGCTCAAACTCGGACTAAATGAGCGGATGTGCCTGCGAGATTGGTCCCCAAAATAGAAGCGGCTTTAGTATTTTAGGATACAGCAGAAATCCTTATTTCTTCCGGAGAAAAACTTTATAATGACTCCTAGCACTTCCCCTTTCAATATTTGTGCAACTTTATCTCCACCGACAAGTTGCTCGGGTGACGCAAATCCGCCCTTGTGTATTACAACTACCAAAATAAATGCACGGAAATCAATTCCCTTCTAGTAATGAAAGCATAAATATACAGCCGCGACTTTCCCCTTTAATCTTTGCTTTCCGAGCGGCTCCAAGCTGCGGAGAAATGAACTGGCGGGGAGCTATTTAGACGGGCTAGGAGACCCCCGGGGCGTCGGGGGAGGGGGAAGAGAGCCAGTGCAGCCAAGACGACAAGTGCTGGGAAGCCAGCTGAGAGCGAGGGAACCCTTACCTAACGGAATCACCCCCGACCAGTCTAGACGGCGAGGACTCTAGACATGGGAAACAGAATTGCTCCACATTGCGGAAGCAAAGAGAGTGGAGGTTGTTATAGGAAGAGTTTAGTCTCAGAATCCAATTTCTCCGGAGCCTGCCTGCACAGGTCATTGAAAATGAGAGACAAGAGTTTGGATAATCCCAGCAACACCCTCCCTGCCCCATTCCCTACATGCTATAGAAAACACGTATACTGGGGAGAGGCAAACTATTCTAATAGATTGTACATACTTCTACCAACATCAGTTGGTATAAGACACAGCAAAATAGTGTCCAGGGATGGAACAGATCAGGAAAAGAGATCTACATTCATAAGGTTTAGCCTACAAAAAGCAATACTGTGTTTGGAAGGGTTATTGCAATTTTCCCACCCCCAGCCCCGGCTGCCCCGCCAGGGATTCTCATCTTTCTTTAGCACTCAAGATTCTTAGGTCCACCACATGAGACATAAAATATGCTTTGGACCCAGAAGAACCCAGGTCTAATCGAGTATTCTGTTCATCGATTTATTTATTACCTATTCATACGCATGCAAGGGTTAAACTGGATTCCATATGTGCTTTCAAAATAACAGTACTGATGAAAACAATCAAAAAAAACACCGTTATGCAGATAATGAAACAAATAAAATCATTGTTAATGTCTGTAGGGAGAGGCATAGGAACTGGATCTGTGATTTCATTCAGATAAAAAAAACTCCGTCTACCAAGGCAAGTCGATTCATTCTTTTCAGCTCATAGTCTCAGAGAGCTTCGTAGAGCGCTTAAAAGTTAAGTAATTTGCTCAGTCACCCATCCAGTATGTGTCAGGGATAGAATTTGAACTCGGGTTTTCCAGGTTCCATAATCAGTTCTTTGCCCATTTTTATTACGGAGGAGGAGGAGGAGGTGGAGAAGGAAGAGGAGGTGAATCTGTTGATGCTTAGTGACTGATTGGCTGAAATGCCAAATGTCAGTAATCTACTTGCACTTTACATTTCCTCCTGTTCGATACCTTTATTGCTAAATGTTTGTTGCTAAATGTTTGTTGCTAAATGTGCCTAGGGTCTCCTACATATACCTAGATAAATACCGCAAAAGTAGCAATTTCTTTGTTACTCTGGGGTCCTTCAACTATACCTACACCACCGCTGTCTAGGAAAATTCCAAAGCAGAATGGAGCCACAAGCTAAAGTTTGAGTTCAGGGGAATGGCAGAGTATGGAGAGGAAAATAAAATTCTAATTTGACATGTCCCATTTACTGTAAATTTGGTGGGGTTCTGGTACATGCACCTTGGGGCAGGAGAATAAAAACTCACATGCATTAAGCATGGTCCTTACTCTTGAACTCTACATATAATATCTAGTTACCAAGCTTCTGATAGCTATTTGGGTCTGTCCTTTTTCCTTTATCCCCACCCCCCTTTCCTCTGACACAGAGTTTTTGTGTCATACATTTATTCACCTATTCAACAAACAATTTATAAAATACCTACTGCTTGCAGAGAACTGTGCTAGGTTATGGGGAAAGGGCAAGGTTTAGATAAGACATACATGAACTCTAGATCATAAAACTTACACTGGTATTTTATAATAATCAAAATTATCTGATGAACCCACTTAGAGAGGTGCAAGATAACATGCTATGTGGGATCCAAGGAAGAAGACTGCCATAAGCCAGGGGCAATCAGGAAAGATTTCATGTAGGAGATAGTATTTTAACTGCCTAATTAATAATGATACCTAGCATTTATCTACTACTTAAAAGTTTGCAAATCATTTTTACAGGGGCAGCTAGGTGGTGGTGAACCTAGGCAAGTCACTTAACCTTGCTTGCCTCCATTTTCTCATTTGTAAAATGAACTGGAGAAAGAAATGACAAACCACTCCAGTAGCTTTGTCAAGAAAATTCCAAATGGGGTCATGAAGAGTTGGACACAACTCAACAAAAACTGCAAATCACTTTACAAATGTTATCTCATTTTATCCTAACAACAACCTTGGAAGGTAAGTGCTACTATCACCCCATTTTGCATATAAAGAAACTGAGATATAGAAATGTTGAGTAACTTCCCCAAGGTCACACAACTGGTAAGCTTCTAAGGACAAATCTGAACATAGGTCTTCCCGACCAGGTGTACTACTCTATCCACTCCACCACTTAGCTGACTCTGGATAAAAGCTAGAAACTCAACCTACAGAGGCAGGAGCTGGAGTCATATTGAGAAGGCAATCAGAGCTCATTCCTTTCTCTACCAGCTTGCCATTAGGGGTGTGGAAAAATGAAAGCAAAGTAGACTCTTTTTGTCCTAATCAGATCTTCTGGGTCCAAGAAAGGAGTTGGACATCAAGAGAAGATGATATAGAAACCTATAGTAAAAAGCTTGTTATTTTACAGATTTAGATATATTGTCTGCCAAAGCATATTCTCCAAAGGAATAAATAGAAGGAATGGTAGTTTTGATTCAGATGGCATGGTGGGTGTTAGTTTTGTCTCTCAAAATCAGTTATAAAAATTTCCATTGTATTCCTGTGAGGTTTCATTATCATTTAATTCTAGTTTTCCCCTAACATCCAGAGGATTTGTCTAATTAAATTGGATGTGTTGCTTGAATTCTTGAGAGTCTGAAGTGCCGCCTCTAGTGAATGTCACCTGTTGAGCCACCAAGTTGAATGTTAAGCAGAGGGAATCATTGCTGAAAATTTTCTATCAGAATGAGAGAACAATGTTTAGTAGAAAGAAAGAAGTAAAAGTGATTCTCAGGGAGAAGGAGCAATGATAAGGAGAAAGAACATTCCTTCTTTCCTTCATTCCTTCCTTCTTTCCTTCCTTCCTCCTCCATCCCTCTTCTTTTCTTCCTTTCTTTCTTCCTCCTTCTTTCTTTCCCCTTCCTAACTCTTCTTTTCTTTCTTCCTCCCTCCCGCTCTTCTTCCTTCTTTCCTTTTTCCATACAATGAGATCTAGGAATCCCTGGAATCCAGTCTGGTAGTTAAGGAGTATCAGGAAAGTTTACAAAAAAGGGAAGAGATCAGGGCGCTGGATAAACCAGAGTGGTGAAAAGTTGGAACAGAAGGGAGCAATGTGGAGGGAAAGAAAAAGCAGTTGCCTTGTGAGGTTGAAAGAGAAAAAGTACCAGAGATAATAGAAAGCAAAGAAACCAGAGACCAAAATGAGACCAAAAGAACCTGGAGGCAGTGAGGTCACCTCCAGATACTCCTGAGCCTCTGACAGAGTGGTTTTTCTGAGTTCTCGACGACTCTCCCTGGGGCAGTGGGCAGTTACATTGCCTTCAGATCAGAATAAATCTTTATATACTTTCTAAAACCTCTAATCCCCTATTCTTGCTTAGCCTCTGGCCACACTGGCTGCACCCCCTACGCAGCTCAGAGCTTAGCAATAACCAAGCTTGTTAGGGGGAGTTTGTTAGATTCCCAAAGGGGCCTCTGGCCCCATTAAGTCTGGGAATGGGGTCAGGTTTGCACTTCTCTGGAATCGACAGCAGGGGTCTGCCCATCTCATCTTCTCTCTTTATCCAGCTGAGGACTGAGAAAGAGCATGTCTATTACCGAAATTGATTCTCCAGCGACATCTGCTGGATGCTTTCTAAAACATCCTTCAGCAGCACCCTTTCCCAGAAGGTACTGAAAGTTGACGTTTATTTTGCAAAAATTGGGGAGGGAGTGGGGAGAGTAGGAGGAAGATCTAAAATTGACTGTGACCAGCAGCTGTTTCCTCATCTGACAGCATAGAATCATTCTTTATTAGACACTTAAAAAAAACAGATAGGGTATCAAAGGGTTCATATTCAATTCAATCCAAAATACATGTATTAATGGTGTACTAAGTGCAAGACACTGTCCTGGGGCACTGAGAATTTTTAAAATAGATAGAACACTCTCAAAGAGCTTATAGTCCCATGTAATTCTTGTAAACCATATTATCCAGTGAAAAAGAAGCAGTTCTGTGAATAGCACAGGACAGATGGAGCTTTGTCCCAGGATGCCAATATCCAAAAGGGCATAACTCCTCCCTGTGATCACCAGTCTCAGGACTTCTTATGGTCCTCCATTAGCCCATGCTATACATAGCATAGCTCCTAACAGACTGATACTCACAGGTCCCATTACCCAATACCAGACACCTATGATTGGACTGTCTTCCATACAATTGCTTCCTGCCACAACACCATCTTCCAATCTCAACTGTTTTGCCCCAAGTGAAATCACCCTTATGTTCAATACCATGTGTTCAAAGTCAAGTTGAAAGACCTGTAAATTTTCATACTGAGAATTCTCTGTGGATCATCGAGGGGAAAAACTAGTGTAATATCCGGTTAGGTGAATTTTATGATTGACTAAATAATCTAATCACATTGAAGAGCCCAGTGTGCTATAGGGACATTCTCCTGTTTCTGTTAATATCAGATTCAGCTCAGACTAGCCATTTACCACATCATTCTCACCACTGTGTACTACACTTAAAGTTTTCACAAGGAAATCTCAGGGTTTTGTTTAACAATGGAATATTCCCCAGTGAACATAATAAAGGGCAGGGAGGAGGCCATTATACTCTCTCCAGTGTGTTGATCACTCGATGTAAATTCCTTATAATTTTTAGTAATATTTCTGGATTCTTGCTCTTGATAGAGGGAACTTTGGCATGTCTAAATTGGAGTTTCCAAGTCTCTCCTCTAAAGGACATCTTTGACATCTAACTAAATTTCATTGATACCTTCTTTTCCATAATACTTAATTTTGTCTTTTCCTCAAAGTCTTAAATAGTTTAAAATATTAGTGATGTCATCAGAGTGCATCTTTGTCCACAAAACAACCCCCTCTATTTATTAGTAGATGGTTTAATGAATTGCTATGTCCAATAAAATTCATCACCTGGCCAACCTCTACTGAAGAACTGCTCCAAGTTTAGCCAAATTGGTCCTCAGATAAATAATTCAATGCTAGACCTATATTGAGATACTTCCAGTTTTATGTAACCTGATAGAGTTTAAGCATTACTGGCCTAACCTTGATAAATCCTGGATCACCAATATAACACTGTGTCAACCTTGCTGTTATATGTGTGTGTGTGGAGGGAAGGCAGGGAGAAGGAGGATTTATAGTTCTTACCCACTGTCTGCTACAGTTTAGTTGGGATGGGGAGAATATATACTTTTTTAGCCTGCTTTTGAGGTCATAGTGACATTTGGGGAAGAGACTATCTTGGCTTGCAAGTGGAAAGGAGAATAAAGTGCAGGGACCACAATGAAGAATGCACTCTATAGATAACATGGAAGTGATTGGTACACTAAGCGATAAACTATGAGAAAGCTATCAGAAAATTTGAATTGACCCTGAGCAGTGGGATCTGGAAGAAGAATGCCAGAGACCTATAGCTCCAAAGCAGTGAAAGCTTATTAAAGGGATTAGACTAACTGGAGGACTTCTTTTTATTTCCTGATAAAGCCACTTTCCATTTGTCTGACTAGCTCTTCATACTTGCTTTTATTCTGGATCTGTTACTTTCAATTTAGATATACTATAAAAGCTTGTTGGCCAGCAAAAATTGCAAAATATGTGTGTAAGCTGTTTAAAGCTTACAAATAAGGAAAGGGGAGAACAGAGTCAAGATGGTGGAGTGAGAAGTAGCAACTTTGACCCAGTTCCCCAGAAACCTCTTTCACAATGACCTAGAAAAAGTGTCAAACTGAATTCTGGCAAAACCAAGAAAAGTCACAGTGAGTCATCTTTTTTCCAGCCCAGGGCAGCTTAAAAAGATAGAGAGAGATCTGCAGACAGAGGGGCAGAGGCTAAGCATCAGTATAGTACATCAGCAAAAGTGACACTGAGCTTTGGCAGCAGTAACAGCGATAGAGAGCAGTCCAGCACCCAAGGATGGTAAGGGGACTGAACCCCTGGTCCAAGGGGACTCTGTAATGTCACTCAGAGCAGAAACACGTGCCATCTAGCAGCTCTGTAACCCATATCCAGTTCCAGATCATGGTTCCAGGGGATAGAAGAGTGGTTGTGGTCATGAGGGATCAGGGACCATACCTGTATAAAGAACAGAGGACAGACCAGGAGGGCAATAGCCAGACATCTTTCCAGATCTGCCACCAGCAATGAAAGCCTAGAGTATCCCAGACTGAGCTGTAAAAGCAGAAAAAGACCATAAATATAGTAATTCATCCCGGTCATTCCTGCTTCCCCAGAGGTGAGCAGAGTCCAACTCTCTCATAAAATCCAAAGTTTAAAATTAGGCTGGAAAAGTGAGCAAACAAAAGAAGAACCTAATCATAAAATCTACTATGGTGACAGGATACCTAAAGACACAAACTCATATGAAGGAAATTATTTTAAAACATTTAAAAGAAAAGCCCAATAAGAATTCTAGAAGATCTAAAGAAAGTATTTTTAAAAGACAACAAAATGATTTTTTTAAAAACCACAAGAGCGGTAGAGAAAAAATTGGGGAAAGAAATGAGAGCTATATTTTAAAAATGAAAAGTAACAACTTAATAAAAGGAGGCATCAAAAATATTGGAGGAAGACCTCCTTAAAAATAAAAATTGGGCTTCTACGACGCGGGGCTGCAGGAGGTGCGGGAGGCCCCGGGGGCCCGGGCGTCGGCCGGGGAGGCTTCTGCGGTGGCTTCGGCATCGGAGGCCGGGACCGCGGCCGCCGGGGCCCGGGGAGGAAAGGCTGAAGACAAGGAGTGGGTTCCTGTCACTAAGCTGGGCGGATTAGTCAAGGACATGAAGATCAAGTCTTTGAAAGAGATCTATCTTTTCTCGCTTCCTATCAAGGAGTCTGAGATCATAGATTTCTTCCTGGGATCTTCATTGAAAGATGAGGTTTTGAAGATCATGCCTGTTCAGAAACAAACTAGAGCTGGACAACGTACCAGCTTCAAGGCTTTTGTGGCCATTGGTGACTACAATGGCCATGTTGGTCTGGGTGTCAAGTGCTCCAAGGAAGTGGCCACAGCTATTCGTGGTGCTATCATTCTGGCCAAGCTGTCCATCGTTCCTGTGAGATGTGGCTACTGGGGGAACAAAATTGGCAAGCCTCACACAGTACCCTGCAAAGTCACTGGGCAATGTGGGTCGGTTTTGGTGCGCCTGATCCCCGCCCTAACCCTAACCCTAACCCTAACCCCTAGAGGAACTGGCATTGTCTCAGCTCCTGTGCCTAAAAAGCTCCTGATGATGGCTGGAATTGATGATTGCTACACTTCTGCAAGAGGCTGTACTGCCACTCTGGGCAACTTCGCTAAAGCTACCTTTGATGCCATCTCCAAAACACACAGCTATCTAACCCCAGACCTATGGAAGGAGACTGTGTTCACTAAATCTCCTTATCAGGAATTCACCAACCATCTTGTGAAGACTTACACTCGAGTGTCTGTCCAGAGGACCCAGGCAGCTGCTGTGGCAACCACATAGATGTTTGTAAACAAATAAATTGAACTATTCCTGATAAGAAAAAAATTAAAATGGGGGGGGGGTGGCTAGGTGGCACAGTGAAAAGAGCACTGGCCCTGGAGTCAGGAGGACCTTCAAATCCGGCCTCAGACACTTGACACACTTACTAGCCATATGATTTTGGGCAAGTCACTTAACCTCAATTGCCCTCCAAAAAGCAAAAAAAAAAAAAAAATTAAAATTGGTCAAATGGTAAACAAGGCACAAAAAATGCTAAAGATAATTCTTCAAAAATCATAACTGACCAAATTGTTAAAGAAGTACAAAACTTCACTGAAGAAAATAATTCCTTGAAAGTTAAAATTGGTCAAGAAGAAGCTGGTGTCTCTGTGAGACATCAAGAAACAATAAAACAAAGTAAAAAACTGGAGGGGGAGAGAAGAAAATGTAAAATATTTCATAGTAAAACCAATGGACTTGGAAAAGAGGTTAAAGAGAGATAATTTAAGAATTATTAGACTACCTGAGAGCCAAGAACAACAAAAATGAATTTAGACATTATATTTCAAGAAATCCCTCATAACTTTGTCATCACCAGGTCAGTGAGAGGGAATCTACTCAGAGGTCAGCATAGACAATGAAATAATATAAATATTAAATATGTTTGTTTATATACATATGTGGGTATACACACACACACACAACTGACATGGAATCAAAATTCTTAAAGGAAAAGTTAAATGAGTTACAGAAGGAAATAGATAATAAAACTATACCAGTGGGGGACCCCAACTTTCCCAACTCAAAGCTAGATAAATCTAACCATAAAATACATAAGAACAGAGTTTAGAAGATGAATAGGACCTCAGAAAAGTTAGGTATGATAGACCTCTGGAGAAAATTCAATAGGAATAGAAAGAAATTTTTCTCAGCTGTACATGGTACTTTCACAAAAATTGATCATGTATCAGGGCAGAAAAGCCTCACAATCAAATGCAGAAAATCCCCCAGTCCACTGGTAACTCCACCTGATGCCTGGACTTCATTTTGACAGTTGATAGGATCCACAATTTCATTACTATTGATATTCCGTCTAACTATGCAGTTTATAACCTAGAAGCCTGTTCATCTTATGCTGTTTTGGCTGAAATGGAATAATACAAAAACTATTGCAAAAAAATATGCCAAATGCTATAGAATAATAGACATATGTTGGATGAAAAGGAATAAAGGAGGAGGGTACTGAGTGTGGGGATAATCAAGGAAGACTTCCTGGAAGATGTAGGTGTTAAGCTGACTCTGGAAGGAAATAATGGACATGAATTAATAAAAAGGAGTGTGGGGAATACTTCAGAGGGAAAGAGAAGATGAACATTGAAACTATTTCTGAAGATGGATACTGGCAAGTTATACATAGGTAATGAGGGTCTGGTACATGTACAGAGTGTTTCTAATTGTGTCTCCCAATATGGAGTCACTGGAGAGCTTGCTCCTCACTTCTTAAAGATAAGTAAAAGAAGGGCCTTAAAGACATAGAATATGGACTATGCATAGGTACTCCATTACAGTTCTTTGTTTTGTTTATTTAACCTCCTATTGAAAAGAAAGTTCTTTGATTGGCATGCAGGCATTCAGAAAGGTCTGTCAGCTTTAGCTACTTTCTTTTTGCTTCAGCACTATTACAGCTTGTCAATATCCAAAATATCCTTGAGATATTGGAGAAGGGAAAACATTTATATGTTTGTTCTTGTGATATCTTCAAAATAAACTTTCCTAAATAAAAGCTATTTGACATTAAATGTTTAAATGGAACTATTTATAGGACACTATTGTCAGGCGCTTAATGATGTGGGAGGATGAGACACATCCAATGGGGGCTCAAGCTGATGACAGTAGAGAAAAGACAATTAAATCTCCTTAAGGTACTCTAGCACCTTAAGGGAAGATGTAGCCTTCCCAGCCCTGAGAGAGTGGGACCATAGACCTATAGTGCCATAGAGTATCTATTAGACATAAGTAAGACCTAAAGGAAATGGAGGGAGGTAATGATGATGCAGGATTAGGGGACACAGTTATTAGCAGTCCCTAAATACGAGAATGAGAAGTTTATAATTAATGAGAGGAAATGAGGAAAAAGTTTTTAAATAAGAATGTGATACGATAGGGGTGGCTAGGTATCGCAGTGAGTAAGAGCACTGGCCCCAGAGTCAGGAAGACCTGGGATCGGTTCCAGCCTCACATACTTAACACCCATACAAAAATAACTGGCTGTGTAACCTTGGGCAAGTTACTTAACCCCAATTGCTTTAAAAAAAAAAAAAAGAACATGATACAATGAAAGCAGTTTTAGAGAAGATTTTTCTGGCCAGGAGTATGAGGTTGGGAAAGATATAGAGGAAGAGATATCATCAAGGAAACACATCCCCACTAAAACTAAAGGACTTGCTGGTTGATCCCAGAATCAAGGTGATCTAGGGGGAGTGGTAATGGAAAGGAGGGTGACCAGTAAGCAGAAAAAGGACTGAAATATTGTTGTTCTCCTGTACAAGTCTGTGAAAACAAGTCAGGTCATCTTTGCAATATTGTTCCCTGTTATGGAGAATAAATATTCTGTATCCATGCACAACTCCTAAAAATTCCCTCATAAGCATCTCAAATCTCTATCTTGTGATATTTTCCATTGTACTTTATTGAAGTGAGAAGAACGAAGGGATGAAAAACAGAGAACAAAGGAATCAACTAAACCTGAGAGTCATTCTTAGACATAGGGCTGAGAAGTAGGGAGTGAAGGGAAGCTTTGCCACCGCCTAAAGTAACCCTATCAGTCAGGCTCCATTCTTGAAATTTTTCCTTGGTAGCACTGTCCAGAGATTGTACTCCACTGGCATAGCTTCAGAGAACTCAGAGTCACCTCCTGGTCACTTTTTAAAAATAAAAATTTTATTTAAAAATAAAATTTGGAACAAAATTTTTATTTTTATTGGATATATAAATTAAACATGTATTTACTGTATAATTGTAACCCCATCCCAACTCTTTCCTTTTTGGTGGAGATGGAGGCCAAGCCCCAAGTGAGGAGTGGAGCAGAGCTCATGAAAGGCAAGAGCTTCATTTCTCAGGCAGCTCCCTTTTGGGACTCACCCAGTGAAAGTTCATTTTGAGCTCTTTCTTTCTGGGTTTCCTTTGGGGACTCTCCAAGTAAGTTTTCTTCAAGTGGCTTCTAGCTTTGAGAGAGAAGATGGAAGAGGTTAAACCATTTCAAAAGACTCTTGGAAGCCATGAGAAGAGCAGGCAGTCTCCAACACGTCCTTATTCCCAGTTTGCTACTCTAGAGACTTCAGGGAGTCTTACCCCCTTGGGTGAGATCCAGAACAGTCTCTTGGTTGAGCTGAGTTACCTAACTCCCAATGAGAGATTCTATATTATCTGGTATATATTCTTCTATGTATATCTTCTCTGATTTCTGTTTTGTTATGATTTGGATAAGCTTTTTTTTAAAGCAATTGGGGTAAAGTAACTTGCTCAAGGTTACACGGCTAGTCATTATTTATGTGTGGGTGCTCATTTTCTGAGGCAGGTTTGGATCTCGGGTCATCCCAACTCTGAGGCCGTCGCTCTTACTCACTGTGCCACCTAGCCGCCCCTGGATAAGTTTTTACTATTTGCTATGTGTGCTAATTGTGGAACTGGTATTTGATAGGGAAAAGGTCAAACAATGGATTTAGAGCTTGGGCTCCCCTTTCCTCCCCAAAGAAATGACAAAGTGATCAAAAATTAGCTCAAACTTGATCATATTCTTTTTTATTGAGAGGGGAAGGCAAGGGAATTGGGGTTAAGTGACTTGCCCAAGGTCACACAGCTAGTTGTGTCAAGTGTCTGAGGCTGGATTTGAACTTGGGTCCTCCTGACTTCAAGGCCAGTGCTCTATTCACTGCACCACTTTGTTGCCCCAATCATTTTCTTTAGCTGAACAGTATTTAAGAGAGGAGATAACTATTCTTGTAGCCCAGGGGTGAGGAACCTGAGCCCTCAAGGCCACATGTGGCCTTCTAGGTCCTCAAGTACAGTCCTTTGACTGAGTCCAAGTTTTGCAGAATAAATCCTTTTATTGAGGGAATTTGTTCTGTGAAGTTTGGATTCAGTCAAATGGCCTCACTTGAGGACCTAGAGGGTCATATCTGGCCTCAAGGCTGCAGGTTCCCCATTCCTGTATCTAAGCTGGTAACTCCTTGCTCTGAAGAAAGCAGAATGTCCTCCAGTCACAGATTCCTGCCTCCCCTCCTGGTTAGAATGAAAGAAGAATGGAGAAAGGAGAGTCAAGTGAAATTTATTGCCTCCTTACTGCCTCACTTGGAGAAAAATGAGGGGTGGGAGGTAGAAGAAGCTAGAGATGTCTAATCTGCCTTCCTTTGGACCACACAAAGACATATATAGATCCCTTTCTACACATGGAGTTCAACCATACTTCCATCACTTACAGAAGCAATCAATAGGTATTTATTTGGTGCCTATTCTGTTCCAGGGACTGTGTTTAGTCCTGGGGATGCAAAGAACAAAACAATCCCTGCCTTCAAGAAGCTTGTTCTAACAGAGGAAAGATGATATGTATATATGCATGCATGTATGTATGTATGTGTGTATATATACATATGTGTGTATGTGTCTAGATATATGCATATATGCAAAATAAATTAAAATACAATAAATTAAATACAATACATATAATACAAAATAAATAAATACAAGGCAAAATAAATAAATACAATACAAATATACAATAAATTAAATACAAAATAGTTTTTTAAAAGGAGAAGAAAGGTGTTAGGGAAAGAAGGCACTAGTAATTGCAGAGATCAGGTAAAATTGTTTCAGATAGGAGGTGGTACTTGAGCAGCACCTTGAAAGAAGATGGGGATTTTTTGAGACTGATGTGAGGAGGGAAGGCATTTCATGCAGATGAGAGATGGATATTGTAGAAGTAGAAATAGCAAGATTTGGAAAGTGATTGGATATATGGGGTAGAAGAGAGTGAAGAGTTAAAGAGAAGAGTACAATTATGAATTTGGAAAACTAGAATAACGGTGGGGTAGAACAAGGACATAATTAGCCAAAAAGTTTTTTCAAATAAAATTCCAATCATAAGTTCAGAAGAGTTAGAGCTTGGAAACTTAGAGAGAGAAAGAACCTAGGTAGAGGTAGGAAGCAAAGTGGCGCCATGATGCACAGAGCACCAGGCCTGGAATCAGGAAGACTCATCTTCATGAGTTCAAATCTGGCCTTCTGAGGCCAGTTACTTTCTGTCACCCACTTACTTTCTGGGTGACCCTGGGCAGGTCACAACTCCATTTGCCTCATTCCTCATCTGTCAAAAGAACTGGAGAAGGAAATAGCAAATCACTCCAGTATCTTTGAAAAGAAACAACAACCACCACCATAACAACCACCAAAATGGAGTCATAAAGAGTCAGATGTGACTGGGAAAAAAAAGTTGAGAGGTTATTATTATTGTTTTTGTCATGGACTCCTTAGGCAGTCTATGAAACTTATTGCTTCCTTTTCAGAATGATGTTTAAAAATATAGAAAATAAAATAAAGGATGGTGAAAGAAACCAATTATATTGAAAGACAGTTATCAAAATAGTTTTTTTTTAAGTTGTGGTCCCAGGTTAAGAATTCTTAATCTAGTTCATCTTTCTCATTTTAGAGATAATGAAGCTGGAGTTTAGAGGAACTGTGACATTCTTAAAATCCCTTGTTTCCCTGGTCATCAGTAGTAGAGCTTGGATCTGAACTCAAACCCCTGACTATGAATTCAATGTCCTGTAATATATAATAATGAGAGGGAGAGGGAAAGGAAGAGGGAGAAGGGGAGAGAGAGTCAGAGACAGAGAGAGACTGAGAGAGAGACAGAGAGACAGAGACAGAGACAGAGTACCTTAAAATCAGAAAAACCTGTCATGGCTGTGTGATGAGAAGAATAATGGTGCCTTCAAACAGAAATAGGAAAGAAGTTTGGAAGAGGACTGAGTTTGGGGAGAAAGATCATAACATCTATTTTTGGACATGCTGAATTTGAGATATCCCTGATACCACCAGTTTCAAATTTCCACTAAGCAATTTCTGATGTTGAACTCAAACTCAAGGAAGAGCCCCTGGTGCTAGGTATGTAGATTCGTGAGTCATCTGTATTAAATGCCTTCTCTGTACCAGACATTGCATTAGGTGCTGATGATACAAAGATAAAAGCAAAATTGTACCTCCCCTCAAAGAGCTTTTTTATTTTATTGAGCAAGCCAACATGAACAGATACAAGCGCATTCAAAATGCATGCAAAATAAACAGAAGGTAATGGGAGTGTGGGGCACTAGCAGCTGTGGAGATAAGGTTTCACAGAAGGTAGAACTTGAGATGAGTCTCAAAGGGCACACCTTTTGTACCTAAGACTAAAGGTTCTACTCAGGGAAGAAAATATTAGTTCCCTCTAAATTATCAAAAACCAAATTAATTTCAGACTGTGAATCCATTGTGGAATATCTGTGATATTCCACAGACAAGAACGTTTGGGGAAGGAAGTGACTCTTAAGGAGTTAATATATAACTTCCCAGGCAAGGGGGAGGGGAGAGACCGGAGGGCTTTATGTCTATACTGAAACCACTGTCATGGGGCGCCTGAGCTTATGGCCCTGCTGATGCTTATGACTCTGTCTTGTCTATTATTTCCTGCTCTTAGCTGATAGACTATTGAAAACAGAATGGACCAAGTTGTGATCTCGTAAGTTTGAAAGGTCAGAAGACCAGAGATCCAGTGAAAGCACCATTGAAGACCTAAAGAGCCACTTACAGGACCCAGCAGAACTGTTAAAAAGAAAATTCTTTGTTCAGGTTTTGCCCTGATTAATGAGGTAAAACTCAAGAAAAGGAGAAATAAGAGGAGTTTATTTTTAAAAAATACATCAAGACAGACACACTTTAATAGGCTGATCACTACAGATCAGCAAGGGATTCAAGATGGAGCCAGCTTTTATTGATAACTTTTGTCATGATATTAAAACAATTTGGATCCCTCCATGTCTGCAAAAAGGTGTGGGCCATTATGTCTCAGCTCCTTCCCACTTGTTAGTACATACTCAATAAGAGGTAGAGGCTGACCTGGCAACAATATTCCATCACATCTTCACCCTCATTTTTTTTTCAGTCATTTCCCAATTCGTGCCTCTAGTTACATATTGTCTCCAAATCTTTATAGAATCATAGTCTTTTAGAACTTTAAAAGCACTAAAAGTTATTTGCTGAATAGCAGGTGATACAAAAGGTGCAGACTGGGTGATGCCTCCCTCAACACTGATTGAGAAGCAAGTTTGGGGACAATGGGGTCACTGAGTCAACATAACTTTCAATACAGCAACATCTTAGATATTGTGTTTTCTGGATCAACTTTGTACCTTTGCTATGCCACATATGGAAGATATCTTGGTAGGGTGAATGCTTATACCAGCTACTTTAAATATGAGCCCACTCGCCCCAGGGACTGAGGTGATAGAGGGTAGAGTGTACCCCTTTTAAGGGGAATGGTTTGTACTTCTGTTCTTGCTACATCTTCCCATTCAGAGAAGATATAGCCCTTTGTAAAAAGTTAATTGATGTTAATTGGCTAAATGATCCTGGGGCACTAATTGCTGGATCAATCAGCGATATAAAGGAGATACTAGCTGTAACTAGTGATTGGTATTGGAGAAAAAACATTAGAATGGAGGCTTGAGCTAATGGCATTAAAGAAAACTACATATCCCCACAAGGCATCCTTAAAACAGAGTAGGAACAGTAGCCGTGAACCTAGCTCTGGGAACCTGAGTCATCAGTGGAAGTGGAAGTTTAGATAAGGACACCCAGAGTCTAAATGGTCTATGTTGGGTTTGGTTCTGCATTGTACAATTTGGCTCTTTATTATACAACTTAAGGTTTTCAATAATGGGAATTGAAAACTGTTGGATGACACGGAACCAATCTGGATTTGAAGATGTTCTCTTCTTTGCTTCATTGAGAGCCTACAATTGCATTTTCAGTACAGAGTGACTAGTCCAGATTTTCAACAGAGATACTGCCTTCCAGTATATATGTATGTATTGGAGGTGGGACAACTTGTACAAAAGGGTGGATTGTAGGTTCACAGTAACCCTTTTTGAAAAAGGGTTCTATAGGCTGCTTGAAGAAGTTTTGCATGCCTTCCCATCACTGGAAATTAAACCCAGGATTATTGTTTTTTCCTGTGATGCAGTCTATACTCTACACTCTATACTCTACATTCCACACACTACATTGAATCAGAATCATGAAGAACCGCTATTCCTTTGAAAAGTATTCTGAGTTCTTAAAAAGTCCTAGTTTATTTCATGAATTGCATCTGACCAACCCTCTAAATTTAGTGGTTGTCAGTGGGCTACAAGCACCTGATGAGATTCTGTTTGGACTTGAAACCAAGTCACTAGTAATCTTGTGTGCTTATATATAACATGTAAGTTATAGGTTTCAGCAATTACAGAACCACAGGCAGAACAACTGCTACTTAAGCACCATTGTCTCCATTGCTCCTGGAAATTACAGCCTTTTATTGAAATCTCTCTGGTCCCATCCTTTCATCTGAGATGGTAGTATTTTTATTTGTTTGCATTTCATTTTATAGAAAGATAGGGGGAAGGCAGGTATAGTTGTGAAATACTGAGAAATAAATATATCTTTTGTGTCTTCCCACCTTCCTTTTGCACATGTCTACAGCGAAAGAAATTAATTTCTTTTTTTTCTTTTTTTTTTGGAGAATAATTGGGGTTAAATGACTTGCTCAAGGTCACATGGATAGTTTTGTGTTAAGTGTCTGAGGCTGGATTTGAACTCAGGCGCTCCTGACTCCAGGGCCAGTGCTCTATTCACTGTGCTACCTAGCTGCCCCCAAGAAATTAGTTTCTAATGGTAGGAATTTTTGGCCACAGAACAGGCTGGTAGAGGAGATGTTTGGGGACAGGCAAAACATTTGTACCTCAAATCATACGATTTATTAACGGACAACACTTACAGATAGGCCTTGTGCTGTAGAAGTTAATTTTTCTGCAAGGCAATAGACTGTTAGACTTGGAGGCAAAAGATTTGGGTCCTGGCTCTGCCACTTAATGGCATCTTGTCCAAGTTTCATTGGTTCATAGAATGTTAGAACTGAAAGTAACCTTAGAGCTCATCTAGTCTAGCCCCTTCAGTTTACATATTAGGAAACTGAGGCATAGACGGTTTAAGTGACTAGTCCAAAGCAATGATCAATATTGCTTGGACTGAAATCTGGGATCCCTTTTTTTCCAGGATTGATGCTTCCATGTAACTTAATTCTTGACTTTTTCACCTGAGAAACATGCAAAGAACATCTGTCCCTACTTACTATATAGAATTCTTGTAATATCATAAATATGGAGGGCACCTCAAAGGCTATCTAGTCCAAATCCTTCATTTTATAGAACAGGAAACAGACCAAGAAAGCCTAAGTGACTTGTTCAACATCCCATAGCAAGAGGCAGGTGTAGGATTTGAACACAGGTCTTCCAAACGCAGAGTCAATAAATGTTCCTCCCATTCTTCCACACTACCTCTTTAATGTTCATTACATGAAAGTATTTCATAAACTGTGTGGTACTATCCAAGTAGAAGAATGCCATCTGGGGGTGGCTAGGTAGAGTGAATAGAGCACTGGCCCTGGAGTAAGGAGAACCTGAGTTCAAATTCGGCCTTAGACACTTAACACTTAATAGCCATGTGACCTTGGGCAAGTCACTTAACCCCAATTTCCTTGCCTTCCTCCCTCCATAAAGCAGGAAAAAAAAAGAGAATACCATCTGCCTGTGTCTTGGTCTTATAAATATAAGCCCAGAACAAAGAAATGGAACAAATACCAGGGAATTTTCCTAGGATACCAACATTCCTAGTTCTATGTAAACATATAACAGAAAAGAGTTACAGAAAGACATTGATGGCATTGCCAGAACCTCTGCTAACTTACCCTACATCAGCTAGGCACATAGGACCCCAGTCTCATCCATTAAAGTCATAGCACAGCAGATAACTGGAAATTCATTTGACCTCCTATCAGAAGGTAACAACCTTCATCAAGTAGGTGGGGTCCCAGGGGCTTCAGCACAAGTATACATTCCTCCTCAAGCCTTGGGGCAAATTATCAGATCCAATCTGCGATATCTCCCATCTGAACTTGGCCCCCCTGAAGACATTTGGTGACTTTTTATCATTTGAAGTCTCCTTAAGTGTGTGTATTTCCATGTTTAGAAATGAAAGTCTTCTCTCCTCTAGTTGAAACTGGGATCTTGCACCTCATATGGTCAGAGCACTCTGCCTGGATTTCCTCTGCCACCTCACACACTGGCTTTTATTATTATTTCTGTATCTGTTGCATTACTACCCTCAAATGTAAGCTCCCTAAGGGTGCAGACCGTGTTGTTTCTTAGTTTTGCCCTCCACATAGTAGGTGCTTAATATGTATTCATTGAATTAAAATGAACTGAACATAACAAATAAGGCCAAAAGAAGAAGGGGGCATCTCTCACAGCCATACCCCAGCCTCAGTCAAATTTGGGGTTTTCCCTTTACTCTTTCTTTAACTCAGGCCACATACCCCCAGGGATATTGGTGTTGTAAGACCTCCTGCCTCTCAACCCCTTACCTGGACAGTGGGGATTCTAAATTCAACACCTCCCCATTCCACCTTCCAATTTCCCAGGCTTCAATAAGGCTTTCTTTTTTATTCCTGTTGAGGCAAAGAAGATAAAAGCTGTTTTCCCCCAAGAGACTTTAGAAGCAACTAAGGAAAAGAAGACCAATTTATTTAGTAAAGTGGGCGGGTAGGTGGTGCAGTGAATAGAGAACTGGGTTTGGAATCAGGAAGACTTCTCTTCAGGAGTTAAAATCTGGCCTTAGATAACTTACTAGTGGTATGACCTTGGGAAAATCACTTAACTTTGTTTGCCTCAGTTCCCCATCTGTAAAATGAGGTGGAGAAGAAAATGGCAAACCACTCCGGGGTCTTTACCAAGAAAACCCCAAAAGAAGTCACAAAAAGACATGATTAAATGACAACAAATATGCATCTGAAACAATTCCACAAATAAACAAAAACACATACTAAAATATTGTTGAGTAACATAACTTGGGAATCTAAAACTTTAAATTCCTTTATCTAGCCATTTATTAGTAGTATAACTTCTTGGGCTACCTAGGCTACTTAGGCTACCACCTACCTAGCATCTGTGCTAAGGCAAAAACACACCCAGTGTTCTTCCCTATCTTCTTTTTACTGTATAGGGACACAGAACTAGGAACACTTCTGCCCTCAAGGAGTTTACCAGACTTTCTGATAACCACAGAGAGCATAGCACTTACTCAGCTTTTCTGCTCTAATGGGGCATTTGTTAAATTAGGACTCTTTGGGACTTTGGTCAGTGTCACCTGGTAGTTAAATGTGGGGGGGTCGATTTCCAGTAAATCCCAAGAGTCTAATCCTTTTTTGAGAGCACCACGCACCTCTGGGGTTTATCTAAATTTAATTTTTTTTTTCCAGGATAGCCTACTTGTTAGCATGGTGAGTTAGGACAATTTCCACAGTTTCATTTAGATTACTTCTAGGTACCCATTGAAAATACAAGGATCCATCCAAGGATCCATTGAACAATTTTATCTGGGAACTCCATTTTGGATTGCACTTTGTACTGCATGGATCCACTGATAACATTTTTATTCAGGATAATTTGGTTTCTCACCCAAACCTATCAAGCCCAGATCCCAAATTCCAATTGGAATAGTTCTAAATGCATTGGGAGCTTTGTAGGTATTAGACTTCCCTTCTGAGGGGGGAAAATTTCTTATCTTTTCTATTTTCTCTATTACTAGTTGTCTGTTTTGTTTTAATTTAGTTTTCTTTCCTAATTGTTTTAGATTAGGACATATACTAGGTAGACAGCAATCTATGGGAACTTTATAAAGTCTTGTTTGCATATTAAACTTGTATAATTATATGTAATGTTCATTTTCTTGTACTCTTTTACAGAGTCAGGCTGTTATATCTCCCCCTTAGAGTATGAAGGTACCTTGAGAGGTTTGTGAGATCTCTCTGTTCTACTGCCACCATTTTGAGCCCCATTGGCCATGTTTCCCCCATTGTTAGGGTCCTGTTGCTGGCATTTCAGTAGATTTTAAACACTTAACATCAAATGGCTTTTTTTATTGTATTTTTTCCAGTTACATATAATGATAGTTTTGAACATTCACTTTTATAAGATTTTAAGTTCCAAATGTTTTTCTTCCCCCTTTCTTCCCCTCCAGAAGACAGCATGAAATCTGATATAAGCTATACATGTACAATCACATAACTTTTACCAAGGGATATTTACTTCCAATAGGTAGCAAGAACAAATGTAACAAATTCCCTCAATGTTTCTAGAGAATATACTTTCCCTACACAACATTAGTCTCCAGGAAAGTAGCCTCAAAATTTAATTCTGTTATTATGTAGCATTGGTCCCACCAAGTTCATGACCAGATGTGACATGACTATTGGGTGAGCCTTTATGCTAGATGAGGCCCCAAAAGTCACCCCCAAAGATTATTTCTTGGTCCTTGTGGCACTGACACTGAGCTGGCTACAAAATCTAGCCTAGATTATAACTCTTCATTTCCTGTAGCTTGTTCTCCTGACCAAGGTCTCCCTCCACCTAGAATGGAAAAAGAACAAAGGAAAAGGTCAAAGACTGAGACCCATTCCTCCAGATCCAGATGGCTTCAGGATGGGAGAAGGCCCTAAGGCCTTACCCTTACAGCATAGTCTCTCACTAGACACTGTGAGCTAAGGAGTCACTTCTGAATTGGAAAGCAATGGCTCAAGATAACTTAGACCTTTTCAAAGATGTTGATAGTCTAGCTTCACAATCAATTATTAAAGGCTCTTCTCAACCATGTAGTTAGCCAGTCAAAACCAATTATAAAATATCCATGCTGCAGTCTCTCAAGAGACTTCCCTTGATTGGTTCTTCATCACAATTGTCTTGGACAAAAGCTCAGTAGCATCTTCTGAGTGGAGAGGTTGCAGCAACCAAGATTATGTGCCAGGCCCCCATTACACATATGCATTACCTGGGCCCACTGGCTATGAGATGTCTCCACCATGAAAAAAAGTCTCAAATTTGGGGAACTGTCTTTGGACTAAATGTTTAAGTAGGTCTAAGGACTAATGATAACTATGCTGTAAAAGAAAGACCTTAAGGGCTTTTTCCCTGTCTGGGACCATATGACCCTGAGGAAATGGACCTCAGTCTTTGCCTTTTCATTTATTCTTTTTCCATTTGGGGGGTTGAGAGTGGGGATGGAGTGGAGTCTCTGATTTTAGTCAAGAGAACAAGTCACAGGAATCTGGAAGTCAGACTCTAAGCTAGGTTTTGCAGTCAGTACAACCTTTCAGAACATGGACTTTGCTGAACATCTTAATGTAAAGTAATAGGGAAGGAAATTAAGAGGAAGATAATGTATGTTCTTACCCAGAGGGACTGTTTCTAGGTTGTATGTTTCTGGAACTTTCTTGCCTTTATGTTTCCTTTTCTGAGCACAGATCAGAGTCTAGAGTTACTGGGAATGGACTTTTCCTCGCCTAAGTGTTTGGGGTTGGGGATCTTGATGGATTCCTTTCAAGCACATGGAATAGGTCAGCATGTGTTTGTATGCAGCTGAAAGGAGAGATAATGAGAGTAGAGTATTTTAGACCTGAAGGTTAAGTCATGGGTAATGTTAAATTTGAATATTCAGAAATTGGCCTTATAGAAGGAGAAAATTCTCACAGTGGCATGCTCTTCAATGGTATGAGTCAAGGAGAAGGAAGAGGATTTTTTTAATAGAGAAATACCTTGCTACTAAAGGACTAAAGTCATGCTATTGCACAAGCAGCTTGGAGGTGGGGAAGCAGGAGATCTGGATGTTACTTGACTCTTCTGTTGATATGAGTTGGCCAGATAGTGTATGTCCAAGGTCAAGGGGAATGATTATTCAACAGTCTCACAGTTTATTTACCTTCTAAGGGAAGTCTAATGGGTTAACTGGGTTAACTATATTTGAGATCTCCTGCAGGTCTTTTGCAAGCTGAACATTTTCTGGGAAGAAAAAATAAAGGCTGTCCTTTGCCTGTTACCCAAATTGTAGTACACTGAGTGTTTATGTGGAAGTTGAGGACACAGTTATCCAAATTTAGTGAAAACTAGATATGAGCTCTAAAATGAACATATTTGGAGATTTTCTTCAAATATTTTAGAAAGGGGCAATAAGTCAAATAGAGAAAATTACTTACTGGGGGTCAGCCCCAAGGATTGAACCCAGTCTGTATGAGTCAAGAGTCTTCAGGGGCCCTGGGAAACAGGTTACAGTGCCATAAACTCTAAGTGTTATTGGATTCAGTGCCAGAAAAATATACCCTGTATGGTGCATGGATATTCCCAGAACTCCAGCTTTTTGTTATAAATTTCATCTTCACTAATATCTTTAAATGGGGCATTACTTCCTGTAAGAGAAACAGTGCAAAGCTTTTGAAAAACAGCTCCCTAATGCTAATGGAAGTCCACTAGAAGCAAGATTTATATTAATAGGGTCAGTGTAGCTAAAGAACAGACTGTATAAAGAATTCTCTCCCTTCTTCCTTCCTTTGACTTTTTTCTTTCTCTTTTCTTTCTTTCTTTTTTCTTTCTCTTCTCTTTGTTTCTTCATTCCTTTATTTCTTTTCTTTGTCACTTCATTTTCCATTTCTTCCTTTTGTCATGTATTTAATTTATTTATTTTTGTTTCTTTTTCTCAGTCTCATTCTTTCTCCTTTTCTCCTCCTACCCCATCCTACCTCTTCCCTTTTTCTTGTCCTCTTCTTCCTCCTTCTCTCCTTTTGTTTTTGTCTCTATCATTTTCCTACCACCATATCTGATGAAATGCCCTCCCACCCTGAACTAAGTAAACCCTCCTCCTTGGCCTCCCACATGAGGAATTGTAGGCTTTGTCGGTGCCCCTGATGCCTATTTTTACACTTGTGTTTGTCCCAGAGTCTGACGTGGTTTATCACAGCTCCTCCAAAGCCCTATTGTTCAACTCTTCAAGAAGAATGTTGTTATATTGACTGCTAGTGCGTCAGCCCGGCTCTCTCTGGAGCTGCTCTTGGATGAAATTAGATAATTTCCATTAGGAGACCACGCATTATTAGTCCCTGGTGCCAAATTGGAAAGTGAGCCAAGATGACTATTTCTGGCCACACTCACCTCAGGAAGGAACCTTCTCAGCTTTAATGGGATTTTGCTATTGTTGGTTGCCTTCTGTTTGACACAGGGCCAGGCTGGGGTTGAAAATTGTTTAGAAAGCTGCATGAAATATAATAGAGCCCCAGCCATTTGCTGCGGCACATTCCAGCATGATGTTTATTTTGAAGAGGGGGGGAAAATATATTGTCCTTGGCAGACAATAATGAAAAAACCAGTAACTCAAATCTCTGAACATATGCTTCTTGTTGCCGTAGTATTTAAAACTCCCTGCCGGTATCAGGGAATTTCACGCTGAAGTGATAAATCTCAAGCAATATTTATAAGCATCTTCATTACCCTCCCAGGCAGATACTCAAAGCATGTGGGGCCTCCAGCAGCTAGCTGAGACCTTAGGAAGTGGGTAGACATCAGGGAAAGGGGGTAATCTAAAAGAAAATTTTGGATTCAAGTTGGTCACAGCTCTTATCCTGGATGTCAAGACCAACAAAACCCATGCTTCCCAATCACTCCTGTCCATTGCTTGGTCAGCCCAAGGAGGATTACTTTAGATCACTCAGGTCCCAGGCTGAGTTAACAAGGAAAGTGATTGTGATTGGGCTAGGTTTTTTGTCCCAAATATTTTTCTAAAGATGGATTTTTGCTTTTGAAAAATTATTATTTTATTCTTTTAATGCTGTCTTACCATCTTGGTTACTTGGTTACTAAGGACATGATAGCTGCCTAAGTATACTGAAGCATCTTTGCTTTGAGATTGGAATCCTTAAATCAGCTTTCCTCTAGAAATTTGCTTATATCCAAACCAGAGCACATGAACACATGAAGAAATAAAGAATTGTAGTTCATAAAACTAACTCTCTATTGCCAGTGATGTGGGGGATCTCCAGGGCACAGGGAATCAAAATCCACAGATAAACATCTTCAGCCTCCAAACCTTTAAACCTTTCCCTAAAGTCACTGATTTACTAGTATCCTGCTGAAGCTTCTCCTATCCCTCCTTATGCCCATTCTCTGGTGAAGGCTCTCAGGAGTAGCAAAGAGGCAGGGAATAGGAGGAAAAAGGAAACCTGGATAACGACTGGTGAGGGTAATAATCTTCTTTGTCCTTGACTAAATAATAGATCTCATTTTCACATGAAGGAATCCAAAGGATATATGGTAGCCAATTCTTAATGCATTTGGTCAAGAGGAATGCCCTGGTCAGCAGCCCCAGTGTGGGTTTACCTCCCAGGAGAAATCAAATGAACTCAAAATTATATCATTAATTATGAAGCATTCTGGAAGGCAGTTTGATCAACCTTGGATGGAATCCTAGTCTCTAACCTAAAACCACTGCAGGCCTTCTGATGTTATACTCATGTAGAACTACCGTGGCTTTTTAGGACCAGAAACACCCTGAACAGGGCTTCTGACAGCCCCAATTACCTTTAGCTAATTTTTAAATACATTTTTGTGCCTTTTGTCTTTACATCAGTCATTTCAACACCCAGATTGACCCCTCCCTTATGAGAAAGAAAAACTATTTTAAAATATCCAGTATAGTGATGTAATCTGACCATCTATACAATAGCCTGTCCTAGCCACTCTCTACCTCTTTGCCATGAGCGGGAAATCCATTTCATTATCTGTCCTCTAGGACCTTCAGTGGTTTTTCAATTACTCAGAGTTCGACTTCCTTTTAGTAATCTTTAAATTCCCATTGTTGTAGTAATTGTGCATATTGTTCTCCTGGTTTGTGTTATTTTACTTTTCATCCTCAGATGTGCCATTTGTTACAGTGCAACAATATTCCATCACATTTTCACCCTCATTTTTTTCAGTCATTTCCCAATTCATGCCTCTAGTTAAAGACTGTCTCCAAATCTTTATAGAATCACAGGTTTTTAGAACTTTTAAAGCACTAAAAGTTATCTATCCCAAACCCTTCCACTAACAGATGTATCAATTGTGCGCCAAAGAGTTGATTTGTCTGAGACCACATCATTTTTTGCCAAGCCTGACCTGGAACCAAGATCTGTTGATTTTGTGTCCCTTGTTCTTTTCATTGTGCCACAGTATTGGCAAATACTTTCTGTTCCCATTTCCTTATTGTTGAGGAGGGCTTTGATCCTGAGTTGGATGCATGAGCTTATATGTGTGGGAACTTCCAAAACTTAGTTCAGATTCCTGTTTATGATTTTTCATATAATGAGATTTTCATTCGTGGGGCTTTTTATACCTTTTGCTTTCAAACTTTTGCATTTAATTGATTCCTTTTGTTTTTATATGACAGTTTCTTCTGGATATTATTCCCCTCCCCCAAAAAAGAACCCTGAAAATTTTCTTGTAACAAAGAAAAAAACAATTAAGTCCTTAAAAAATAATAGAATGAGAACAGCTGACAAGGTCTAGGGCATTCTACCCTGAGACTCTCTCAAATCTCTGCAGAAAAAGGAGAGATATATTTTATTATTTGTGATATAGAACCAGTATTAGTTTTTCAGTGACTCCAAGTCTGGTTTCCTTTTAGTGAATTTTTCATTTACATTATTGCATTATATATCTTGTATTATATATAAATATATTTATTTGTAAATATGTTTACACATATAAAGAATGTGTTATATATGTGTGTACATATAGAATAGCTACAACGTTAGAGAAATATATACATATGTATATGTATGTATATATATATATATGGTTGGGGTTTTTTTTGGTTCTAGGATTGGGGAGTTTTTGGGTTTTTTTTTTTAAGCAATTGGGGTTAAGTAACTTGCTCAAGGTTACACGGCTAGTCATTATTTATGCGTGGGTGCTCATTTTCTGAGGCCGGATCTGATCTCGGGTCATCCAAACTCCGAGGCCGGCGCTCTTACTCACTGCGCCACCTAGCCGCCCCGTTAGGGCAATTGGGGTTAAGTAGCCCAAGGTTACACGGCTAGGTTTTTTTGTTCGTATGGATTAAGTGTCAGAGGCCGGCTCCGAACTCAGGTCCTTCTGATTCCAGGGCCGGCGCTCTATTCACTGCGCCACCTAGCCGCCCCTGATTGGGGAGTTTTTTATCGTATAAATAAATCTTCCCATGTTTCCTGAATTACTTGTATTTTGTCCTTTGTATTTCTGCTTGTATAATAATACTCCATCGTATCTATATACCATAGTTTGTCAGATATTCTCCAATCAATGGGCACCTGCTTTGTTTCAAATTCTCTGCTACCACAAAAAGTTTGATATGGATACCTTAAAGGATATTTTTCTGTCATTCCATAAATCCTCCATGAAGGACCCACCCAGCATGCTGGCAGCCTCCATTTCATTTTGCCAGTAACTTGAGGGTACCATTGGCAATCTCTGAATGTCCATCTGCTCCCTCATTCTTACTGTTGGCCTGGTCCATGCCTGCCCCTGACATCTTTTACTCTATATCACTCTCATAAGTCACCATTGCTAATGTGCTGCAACCTGCTTACACCCAACATGTCTCTTTCCTGAGATAGTGGTGGTTCATGATTTACAGCCCTATCACAACTGACAAATACTGGTGTTAAAAGTGGTGAAGTTGGAGCAGCTTAGAATCTTAGAAAGCAAAGACACCTCATAAACGTAAACTAGTTCAACATCCTCCTCTTCCCTTACTTCCAGAATCAGCTTATTTTCCATCTGCATTGTCTACTCAATATATATACATATTGTATATAATAACAGGAACAAGCCATCTTGACTTCCACTATCTATCTACTACACCAGGCTGATAGGTAAAACATCATCAGGGGCAGCTAGGTGACGCACTGAACAGAGAACTGGCCCTAGAGTCAGGAAGGCCCTGAGTTCAAATCCAGCCTCAGACACTTAACATTTACTAGCCATGTGACCTTGGGCGAGTCATTTAGCCCCAATTGTCCCCTCAAAAGCAAAAAATAAAAATAAATAAAAAATTTAAAAAACATTATCACCCTCATCAAGGTAGAAACTGATACCCAGAAAGATTCAGTGACTTGCTCATTGTCACAGAGGAAATAGACAACAGAGAAAGGATTCAAACTCAGTTCCTCAGAATTTGAATCCTGGATTCCTTATTCTGCACACACTCCTATATAACTGAGATCCTTTAGTTTGTAGCTTCAGCTCATTTCCTTTGGCTCTGACCACAGAGGATAGAGGGTAGCTGCTCTCCACCTTCTGTAGTCTAACCTTTCCCATGTTCAAAGAACATTACTGATACATCCTTCAGTCTTCACTTGATTTACACCATCTATAGACTAGGGATAATTATGTCTCCCTGCCTCTAAGGTTTGGCCATGAGAAATAACTCATTAAAATGACTGTAAAGTGTGATGACAATTCTGGAAAACAATAGCCAGTAACCTGCTCTGGCCCCTGCATTCCTTTCCAAGGAAAAAACAATGCTGGAGCTGATCTATAAAAAGAAACTTCAAGATAATATGTGCCTATCTCCTACCAATATCTATTTATTTACCAGGAGGGCCCAGGCACTTCTGGGCTGTTTTCAGCCTTTATGAGCACATTTCTCATCTGTCCTTTTATTCCTGCTGGGCTGTTTTCATTGTCTTGGGCTCAGAGATGCATGATAAGAATCTGCCATTAGGAAAATCCCAGCTTCAGAAAGGAACCTACCATTGTCCCTCTGTACTTCAAAGCTCTCACAATCTCTTATTTGTATTATTTCTTTTTTTATTTATAAGCACTAACAATGTGTTTTGCCTCAGAATGTCTGTGGAAAAATTAATTAATTTCTCATTCTCATTACAGTGACAATGTAATGGAAAATGTTGCTGAGAAATGCTGCAAGGAAATCATTATTTTTTCATTTAAATTTTATTTTTACTATTGGTATTATTATTACTGTACATCATACAACAGAAATATTATGGGTAACTTCATTTCATTGTATGCTTTGATAGAAAGCAAGTATCTATACAGTGAATAGAAGGTTGGGTTTGGAGTCAGGATGACCTAAGTTTAAATTCTATTTCAGATACTTACTAAATGTGTGACCCTGGGGACATCCCTTAAACTCTATGAACTTCAGTTTCTTCACCTGTAAATGGATCATAAAAATAGTACCTACCTTACACAGTGGCTGTGGGTCTCAAATGAAATAAAGTATATGAAGTGATTTGTGTCCGTTTATGCTTATACACTCACTCACCCATTTAAGCATTCATTCATTCATTCGTCTACAGTAGTTAGTATAAAGAGGGTTACATTTTAAGTCCCAGGGACCTGATTTCGAATAATGAATGACTCTACTCCTTCCAATGGGGATAATAATACATGCTCTCATTACTTAGCAGAGTTTGTGAGGAAAATACTTTGTCCATTTTAAAAGGCTGTAAATTATCCCTGCTGAGGAGCTCAGAGAGGGTACCACTTGCATTAGGATTTAAAGGACAGATGGGGTTTTTGACTAGCACAAAGGGAAGGGGAGTACATTCCAAGCAGATGGGATATCATGAGGAAAACTTCTAAGCTTGAAAAGCTCAGACTGGGGGGTAAAAGGATTTGTAGGAGGAAACCATAGAAGGTAATCCAATAATTCAACAAACATTTATAACTTTCTATGTGTAAGGTGTGGGGCCAGGTGCTAGGCATACAAAGACAAAAATGAAGCAGTTTCTGTCCTCAAGGAATTTACATTCTATGGAGAAGATACAACATATACATTGTTGTTGTTCAATTGTGTCCACTTCTTTGTGACTCCATTTGGATTTTCTTGGCAAAGATACTAGAGTGGGTTGCCATTTCCTTCTCCAGCTCATTTGACAGATGAAGCAAAAAGTGACCTGCCCAGGGTTACATAGTGAGTAAGTGTCTGAGGTCAGATTTGAACTCAGGGAGATGAGTCTTCCTGAATTCACACCTGGCACTCTATGCACTGTCTGGTCCTAATATAGCTAAATAAATATCATGTGTATCCAAAGTAATACAAAAAAAATTTGAAGAGGAAGGAGACGTGAACAACTGAGGAGATGGTAAAAAGCCACGTGTAAAAGGAAGCATTGGAGCTAAACTTTGAACCAAGCTAGAGATTCTGAGAGGTAGGGGTGAGATTAGGAGCACTTTTTAAACATGAGGCAATACCAACACAAAGGCATAGATATTGGAGATGGGATATCAGGTAAAGGAAGCAGCATGTTGACTAGCCTTATTAGAACAGAAACTGTATGAATGGGAAATGTATGAAATTAAACTGAAGACCAGCTTGGTGGTGGAGACCAGCTTATGGAGGGCCAAGAGAATTTTTCATAAATGGAAGACATAGCATTTTAAGTTATACAAAGCATGTTCCTTCCTATACAGCTTTGTTTTATCTTGTTAACAACATTGTAGGTTCTATAGGCAGGTTTCATCTCTAGTTGATATACAGAGCATGGGACCAAAGAGAGTTTCCTTCCTAAGGAGCTAACAAACAGTAGAGCCTTCTGGTCAGTTCTTCCTCACCCTAGACTTGGGCTGCTACTAAATGGTTTAAATATGAGGTCATTTCTTCTCTTATAATCTTGCCCAGGGCTCCTAGCTGGTGATATTTAGTCTTTTTAAACTCTTCCCAGTACCATTTTTGCAAAAATAATCCATTCAACTTCTTGGATAAAAACTAATTTTGACTTCAGATGTCACTTAGCTTCAGGGGTACACTGACAAATGTTTAACAACCAACTGTCCAGAAAAAAAAAGCACACGCAAGTTTTTAAAGTTTTTTTTTTTCATATTGCCAACATCTCCATCACTTTATTAAGTCTAGACAACCAACTAAACAATAAATCAAGCCCCAGCTAGTCGTAGCATTTGCTGATTGGGGAGGTGTAAATGCTCACACTGAAAACTTAACAGCTCTCTGAAGTTAGTTCAAGCTAGTTTGCAACTAAACTAGGTGAGGGAGGGATGGTGCTGTGCTTTGAGCTTCCAGACTTTTCAGTGGTAGAGAGAATTCTGAGCCAGACACAACACTGGCACCTGTGTTAAGATAGATGGAGAATTCCTGGGAAGATAGATACATGTAAACTGAGAGACTCTTCAGGAGAAACACACATGGAGAAAGATGCTACAGAGATGTAGGAAGAGCTGACTCCTCAAAATATCCCTGATTTCCTAAAATGGACTCCCTTGGATGAGATCAATCTCTCTTTCTTGGCTTAAGCTGAGATATTTCATTCCCAGGTAAAAATTCATTCCCTCTTTTGTATTTGGGGAAAGGCAAAGACTATTCTAATCTCCAATTTCTGTTTGCTGTTTTTCTTGGATAAATGGGTTTACTTGGTATTCACTATCTGTGATGGGCTTTTGTGTAACCAGATTTAGTGGGAAGGACCTTAAACTGGCTACCCTTCCTCCCATCCCTCAAAGTGACTAGAGAAGTACCTTTCCATCCAAACCCCTAAATGTTGTATTCTTAAATAAAAGACATTTGAAGGGGTAAATAGATATCATTCTAACTCAGTATTCTTCTCAGTGACTACAGAAAAGTGTGCCCAGTTGTGGGTGCTCATAGGACCTGCTTGCCCCTCCCTATGTCAAGATAGGGTGTGGGAATGACCCTTGGGTTGTCTCCCCTACCCTAAAGTAGAGCAAGCTTTAGACCACATCTATCTACACTACCAATGAACCATATCTAAATACCTTAGTGGACATACGTAGTTTACAGACAATATGAAGGAATCTGTGTGAGTGCTCCCTCTTAATGTCTAGATAGATGACTTTTGTAAACTGGCATGACTCCACCCCTTCCCTTCCCCTATTCAGCTCCAGTAACTTCCCATCTCCACTGGGTCAAATATAAAATCATTTGTTTGGCTATTTAAAACTCTCTCCATAACCTATGTCCTTTTTACTTTTCCAGTCTTCTTATACCTAATACCCCAATACATACTCTCTGATACAGAAACACTAAACTCTCTCTTGTTTCTTGCAAATAACATTCCATCTCCCAACACTGAATATTTTCACTGTTTATCCCTCATACCTGGAAGTCTGCCTCCTCTTCTCTGCCTGCTAGCTACCCTGACTTCCTTCAAATCTCAATTGAAGTACCACCCTCTAGAGGAATACTTTCCCAGTCCTCTTTAATCTTTGTGTCTTCCCTCTGAGATTATCTCCAGTTTACCATATATATGTATATATATGGTAAATATATATTTGTATATACATATGTATATATATAAAATATATGTATGTGTATATATAAAATATATATATATATACATATATATCCAGTTTGTACATATTTGTTTGTTTTACATGTTGTCTCCCACCCCTATCCCCATACACTTTGAATTCCTTGAGAGTCTTTTGCCTTTCTTTGTAATCTTAGTGCTTAGCACAGTGCCTGGCACATAATAGGGGATTAACGTTTTCTTTGAGCTCTCCCCATTTCTTTTGGCACATCCTGAGTTCCATCTTGTTGCCCTTTTGGCAACAATCTTTGCCCAGGGAGATTTCCTAACTGGCTGTCTACCCAAGTCCCTCCATTCTGGATGAACTTTTCCTGCATTCCTTCTGCCCTCCGTAGCCCAAGGAGTTTCCAAGGAAGTCCCTCCAAACACTTCATAAAACATTTAACACTTCAAAACTCATATTCATATTTTATCAGGCAGCCTATTCCACTTTGGAATAATTGATCATTAGGAAATTATTCCACTCAGCAAACTTAAAGCCCAGTTTGATCAGTTAAGCAAGTCAACATTATTTGGAAAGACATAGACCTTCACACTCACTCAATCCCTCAATAAGAATTTATTTAACTATTTATATGTGACAATTAGGTAATTAGCTAAAAACTGAGATACAAAAAAATAGACAGTTCCTGCCCTCAGGAAGCTTATATCTAATGTGGTGGCAGCATATGTGGAAAAACTAGATAGATAATCCAAAAAGAGAAATGTATTGCAAATTCAGGAGAACATTAATGGAGGAAAATTAATAAAGAACTTTGTCCATTACTGAAGGCTTGCAACTTGTATACAACTAAGACTATGGTCTTAGAGAGTAACCTGGGGCAGTGAGAGGTTAAGTGATTTATCCAAGGTCATACAACCAAGATGTATCTGAGGTAGGACCTGAACCCAGATCTTTCTGAACCCAATACTGGCTGTCCATTCACTCACCTGCCTGGAACAATAAAATATGTAACAAGTTCTAAGATATGTTGCCCTTTGGAGACTATCCATCTCAAGCAAACATAAGAGCCTATTTAAGGAAAAGGCAATTAATTGTAGTTCCCTCCTCAAAGTCAGTTTGGGCATGAACCCATAAGACATCTCTGAAGATATCTATCATTTATTTTCAACTTTTATGAGAGTTCTTTAACTGTGGCACAGTTTCAGGGACCCCTGACTTTAAGATTCCTCTAAGAGATCTCTGTTACAGCTAAAAAATAAAAAGATTCTACGTTCTCATTTTTACCTTTCATAAGCATCAGATTCATTTTCAGGACTTTTCACAAGAAATGTTCACCAAATCTTTTTACCAAGTCTTTTTTTCAGAAATGAGTGCAAATGGAGGGAACTAAGTATATTAATAACATAAAAAGTTTGATAATTAAGGAGTGGGGGGAAGAGACAGATTGTACAGCAATGATTCTTTCAATAACTAAACTTGTGATGATTAATATATATGTGAATATGTTTTGTGCTCATAAGAAGAGAAGAACTTTTGTAACCAAAGAACAAAAGAATGGTGCCAGCTTTTCCTCTGCTCCCAGTGAGTATTTTCTAGCCCCTTACTTCATGTACTTTCCTACATATTTCCATCCTTAAGGCCCAATTAGAGAAGAGTGATGCGGAGGAGAGCATACTGCCTTAGCCTGCAAAATCCAGAGAGATGCTCCAGATGTGACAGTAAGTGCTGTAACTTTAAAACTACAAGCTCTGATTCTACTGGGGGCAGAGGCATGGCCCAAGTTTATTGCTTTGAGCCAGTCTCATGAACCTAAGGGAGGAAGGAGAAAGTGGTTGTTGTTCTGATTTGTTTGTTTTTTTCATAGCAATGTAGGTGGTAGAGAGAAAATGGAGCTGTGGCAATCATTTTAGAGGGCAGTCTGCCAATGTTTGCTCATGGAAGGCTTCGTGTGTCTCAATGCAATTCAGGCTGGGCAATATAGTCCCAGAGCAGTTCATTCATAGTCTGGGGTCCTAGTCTTGATGTTCACACCCAACTTTTGATCTGCCCTTCTGACTCTCAGCCTCCTCATTTATTATACCTTCTATATGTTACATTGCTGGCCTTTTAACCCACCGATATACACTTATTAAGCAAGTACTATATGCCAGGCACTGTGTTAGACTCTGAAAAAATAAATCAAAGAGTGAAATAATCTTCACTCTCAACAAACATTCCTTCTAAGGGAGAGACAAATATATATACATATGTATATATGTATATATATATATATAGAGAGAGAGAGAGAGAGAGAGATGATAGATAGATAGATATAGATATACAGATAGATAGATAGATAGATAGAGATATATAACAAATGTAAAGTAATTAAATGTAAGGTGGTTAGGGAAGAGGGCAGGCAGCTAGGTGGCATAGGCCTGGAGTCAGGAAGACTCACCTCTCTGTGTTCAAATCTGGCTTCGGAAATTTACTAGCTGTGTGACCCTGGGCAAGTCAACCTTATCTGTCTCAGTTTCCTCATCTATAAAATTGAGATGAAGAAGGAAACGGCACACCACTCCAGTATCTTTACCAAGGAAATCCCAAATGAGGTCACAAAGAGTCAGACAAGTCTGAACAACAGCAACAATATAAGGAAGACGGGGAGGCTAGGTAGTGTAGTGAATAGAGCACCAGCCCTGGAGTCAGGAGGACCTGAGTTCAAATCTGGCCTCAGACACTTAACACAAAAAAAACTAGCCATGTGACCTTGGGCAAGTCACTTAACCCCAATTGCCCTCCAAAAAGATATATATATATATATATATGTTTCTTTCTTTTTTTTTCTTTTTGTAAGGGGAAAGGCAGAGCAATTGAGGTTGAATGACTTGCCCAAGGTCACATAACTAATAAGTGTTAAGTGTCTGAGGCCAGATTTGAACTCAGGTCCTTCTGATTCCAAGGCTGATGCTCTATTCACTTTGCCACCTAGCCACCCCCTAATCATTATTTCAAATACAAACTTTGATGTGAGTAGAAGATAGAAGAGCTCTCAAACATTAGGGAGAGGAGTTATCTAGAAAGAATATCAGAATTTTAAAGGACTGTGAGAACAAATCCACTACAGTTACAT
The DNA here is from genome assembly GCA_011680675.1 of Gymnobelideus leadbeateri. NCBI lineage: Eukaryota > Metazoa > Chordata > Mammalia > Diprotodontia > Petauridae > Gymnobelideus > Gymnobelideus leadbeateri. The sequence goes on along the minus strand of WOXC01007466.1, from coordinate 168,681 downwards.
TACATCTGCTACATTACATCCATAAAATGATGTAGCAGGATTTGAGAGCACTTATCTGAGGCTAGCTTACACTATTTTGTTCTTTAAAAAAAAAAACTCATAGAATCATAGATTTGGAAGGAACCGTAGAAGTCAGCTAATTCAACCCTACCTGAAACATAAATCACTTCAATACCTCCAACTTTTCTTCCCTCAAATTAGTCCTTCCCATTTCCATTTCCCTTGCTACTATAACTGAAAGTGCGTCCCAGCTACTAGTTTATTATTTTTTTTGTAATTAACCCCATCTCCCACTCTTATTAATGCTGATAACCAATCTTAAATTCTCCAGTGTTCACATGTCTGTAGTATTATGGAGACCTGCTATTTACCATTCTCAGAATCAAGGTCAGAAAAAGTTAGTTTAACTTGTTTGTTTCTTCTGATACCATCAAACATTGAGGAGTACAGAGCAGGGGAGATAACTAGCAAATATTTCTAGAATTTAAATAGTTTTTTTTTTCTTCTCTGTTTTCTTTAGACTTGAATGCACTAATCAGTGTCAATTCAGGGTGCTCAGGTAAATACCTGGAAAAAATGTTTCTTATTTTTCTATAGGAGCAAAAAAAAAAAAAAACCCACTGTAATATGGCCAACAAGTGATTGTCCAGTCTCTACTTGAAGACTTCCAAGGAATCCCAAGACTTCTAACTCTCAAGACATATCATTTCATTCCTGAACAGTTTTTATTATTAGAATTTTTCTGACATCAAGCCTAAAATTTCCTCTTTACACCCACCAGCTACTATTCCTGGTTCTACTCTCTGGGACCTGAAGGCAAAAGTGGGACAGAAGTAGGACTCCCACATTATAGGAGTCCAGCCCAGCAAGCTGCAGTAGCATAGTTAGGATGACAGAAATATGGGTCAAGGGCTGGTCTGGTGCCATATTAAGCTCTACCTTCATAAGGTCATGGTTACTGGTATTTAGAGATTCTGCCTCAATTACCTGGAAGATTTGGAAATTGAAGTCAGCTCCCCATTCCACCAGGCCTTGGTAGTGCTCCTTATTAGCTACTTACTCAGTCACAGGGCAATGTGTGCTATTGTTTATGGTCCCCTATTCTTCCTATTAGGCATCACCCTTTGGAAGTCTAGGGTTGCTAGGTGACACAGTGGATAGATCACTGAACCTAGAGTCAGGAAGAACTGAGTTCAAATCTGGTCTCAGACACTTACTAGTTGTGTGACCCTGGGCAAGTCACTGAGCCTTGTTTGCCTCAGTTTCCTCACCTATAAAATGGACTGGAGAAGGAAATGGCAAACCATGCCAGTATCTTTGCCAAGAAAACCCCAAACAGGGTCACAAAGAGTCAGACACCACCGAACAACAGCATTGAAAGCCTACTGTGTCCTTAGCACTAGCTTCCCTAAAGAGTGATAAACACGTTGTGGGGAAGTCATCTAGTGGTATCACACACTAACAATGGAAGGGTCAGGAGATATTGAGGAAGATGTAACACAGAGCATTTTATTCAGTCACCACAGTTTTGAGGAGTTTGTGCAGTGCAGCCAGGGCCGACCACAGCACCCACCTTGCTGGTCATATGGCTCTTGGGCAAAGGTTGCCTTTATGGTTACACATAGGTATCCAAGACTTAAGTCTGGTATGAGCAGGGATTATACATGATCATAAACAGATTTATCTATGTAGGTGCTACATCCCAGTAGGGACTGCTCAGGGAGCTATAGAGGCCAGAGTCATCAAACCTGTTGAGGTCCCTGAACAACAAAGAGGTGGCATAGCCTGCAGCATCTACCACCTCCTGCAATACTATGATGTCACACTCAGATCCAACTATAGTGTCCATAATAATAGACATTCACTAACTCAATGTCTATCAGCCGTCACATAACAAAGGGGCAAATCTAGAAGGCACTTACTCACACCTGTCAGGCCTGCAAGGCCAGCAAGAGAGTATAACTGGGCATGGCTACTCTGATCTATCTTCCTTCTTCCCATGGCAGAGTAGATGAAGTTTGGGACTTGGAGGCAAGAAGGCTTAGGCAATTATTTCTGTGTAACACCAGACTCTTGAACTATTTGCAATGCAGATTCCTTTTCTGTCCAGTGCTGAAGAGTTTACTGAGCACTTTCATGTCCATTATCTCATCTAGAGCTCTAGGGAGTTGCAACTATCTGAGGAAAAGCCAGTCTATCTATCTGCCTGCAGAACCATGGACTTTCCTTCCAGGCCATCAAGGTCCTTTCTACTTTTGACTCAGTCACCTGTACCCTAGTAAGCCTGGCTGAATGGAGACAGGTGTGAATTTTTTTTATTTGTTTAATCTAAATTTATTGATGAGTTTCCTGTGCATACTCATAATATTTCCTTTCAGAAAAAAAAATCTCATCATTAAAAATATTTTCTCGATTGCTCAGGGGTAGAGTCAAGATGGCAGAGTAAAAACAGCACTTCCTCAGAGCTCCAGCCCACACCACTTCAAAATTATGTAAAAGGGGAACTATGAACGACCTCTGGAGCTCCAGAACCCACAAAATGAAACAGAGAAGCTAAACTCCTGATGAGGACAGCCTGGAAGCACGGCAGCCCTGCAGGGAATGGCCAGTGCAGAGGTCTCAGAGCCATGCCCAGGCCAGTATGAGTCGCGGTTTTAGCCTGAGGGCTGCCAGACCAGCAGCCGCTGGAGGGACCCCAGACCACCAGGAGCTGTAGCATTTCCAGAATTATCAACACATAGATGCCTAGGACAAAGTGAGAGGTCAGTGCCCTATGGACTTTGGGACTGGTTGGGAGAATGCGTCAGCTTCTTCCCCTGTGGGCGAGAAGCCGCTGAGGAGCTGGTGCAGCTTGCACCATGTTGTCGTGTTGCAGCTTCAGCTTTTGGCCTGCAAACTGTAGGGGGATCTGGTGATCAGTCTGGGGGGTAAGTGCTGTTGCTTTAGAGAGGCCACCGAACTAATACCTCTGGAAGTTGAGAAAACCCCAAAGTGTGGGACGGAAGGTCCCCTGGCTGGTGGCAAAGTCCTACTGTGGCAACAAGCCCAAAAGTCAAGTAATTGAGTGGCAACATGCCTAGGCAAAGGAAACAAAATAAATAGAAAAATGCAAGATTAGACTCCCATTTTGGGGGCAAAGAGGATTGAAGCATGGAACAGGAGAAGGACTGTGAGGTCAGAACTCCTGCAGCAAAAGCTTCAAATGAAAATACGAGCTGGCTACAGGCCATAGAAGACCTTAAGAAGCAGATAAGAGAAGTGGAGAAAAAATTGGAAAGAGAAGTGAGAAAGATGCAAGAAAAGTGTGAAATGAGAGTCAATTGAGGAAAATATCACCTTAAAAAATAGACTAACAGTTTCGGTGGAGCCAAGATGGCGGAAAGGAAGCAGTAACCTCGCTGAGCTCCTGGGTCACTAAGTCTCAAAGGGTGAATCTGAGCAGATTCCGGAGTGATGGAGCCCACTGGAAGACAGAGCGTGGCAGAGTCCAGCCCAGGAGGTTGCCCAGTGTATCCAGACAGGTCAAGCACAGAGCGCTTGGGGTCTGCACAGCTCAGACCTAAGAGCAGACAAGCAGACTACACCAGAGAGAGAAAAAGCCCCAGCCTGCAGACTTACCAAGGACGAATCACAGTCATCTCGCAGAGGGGAAGGATCATTGGAGCCAGGTAGGAGAGTCGGGCCCCCAGTGGAGAGAGCGGCTTCCCTGGCTGCATTCGGCCCCCAACCTGGAAGTTTATAAACTGCCTGCCTGTATAATACAGGGGCTGGAATGGCAAAGTAAACTCTAGCTGCTCTGATCGATCCTCCCATCCCTCCTTCATGAAGCAGAAAACCCAAAGATAAGTCTCCCACCCAGATTGAAATCCCAAGTTAATGGAAATAGCCTCAGGCTTGAGAGTCTCCAAGAAGCGGTGTAACTGAGACAGCCAGGAGTCTGAAGAGAAGAGAGGGAGGGGTCGCAACAAGCCCCACCTCACCTCACCAACAAAAGCCTGCTTATAGCCCAGGGGTAGAGAGGCAGAAATCTGAAGTGGTCAGACTCACCCCCACCTACACATCTACATTCCTCACTGATTTCCCTGACTTAGCCATAAACTAGCCACCCAAAGGTATTCAAAGTCAAGAATCAGGCCCTAAACTCATAGCCTTAGAAATTAAGAAACAGGAAGTCACAATGGGAAGGAAGGAAGCTGAAAAGGAGAAGGGGAAAGCAAGAAAGTCTATCCAAGCCTACTATGCAGGGGAAGAACAACTAAATACACAGGACAATATAGACTCTCTACCCACACCAGAGACCACAGAAGGAAACATGATCTGGTCTCAAGCTCAAATAGCATTCCTGGAGGAGCTTAAGAAAAATTTTAAAGACCAAATCAGGGAAGCAGTGACCAACTTGGAAAAAAGTCTCAGTGAAGAAAACAAATCCTTAAAAAGTAAAATTAGTGAAGTAATTGGAGAAAATACCTCCCTAAAAAAGGAACTTCAAAAACTAACTGAAGACCATAATTCCCTAAAAATTAGATACAATCAAACTGAAACTCAGAACTCTATGATGCAGCAGGAGTCAATCAAAAAAAAAAAAAGATCGAAAAATGTAAAATATCTCACTGGAAAAATAACTGACCTAGAGGACAGATCCAGGAGAGACAACCTAAGAATTATTGGTCTACCAGAAAGCCACGATGAGAAAAGCAGTCTAGACAACATCCTCCAAAAGATTGTCAAAGAAAACTGTCCTGAGGTCCTGGAATCAGAAGATAAAATAGCTATAGATAGAATTCACCGGACTCCTCCTGAAAGAGATCCCAAACTGAAAACTCCAAGAAATATAGTAGCCAAATTCCATAATTACAAGATTAAAGAAAAAATTCTACAAGCAGCCAAAAAGAAACAATTCAAATATCGAGGAACTACAGTTAGGATCACACAGGACCTAGCAGCTTCTACATTAAAAGAGTGGAGGGACTGGAATTTGATGTTTTGTAGGGCAAGAGAGCTAGGACTACAACCAAGGATTAACTACCCAGCAAAACTGAGCATAATCTTTCAGGCAAGGAGATGGACATTTAACGAAATAAGAGACTTCCAGACTTTCCTGATGAAAAAGCCAGAGCTCAATGGAAAATTTGATCTCCAATTAAAAGACTCCAGAAAGATATAAAAAGGTAAACAAGGGAAACACAGACTCACACATGCATAAGTGCACACACCCACACCCACAAACATACGCTCATTACTTGGGATGCAACAAGAGCAAAATGTTCACATCCCTATATGTGGAGCTGATAACTGTCAATATTTGAAATCTTTATGATTATCATGACCTTCTAAAGGGTTATACTTAGATAGAGGGTGTGGGTATGAATGCACTAACATGAAGTAAAAAAAAAAGACTATTAAGGGGATCAAAGAGACTGTAATGGGAAAAAGGAAAGGATGATCTAGGAAAAGGTAAAATATGCCATCTGAAGAGGCATCAAAACATACTATAGAAAAGGGGAAAGAAAGAGGGAGAAGAACATCATTTAAACACTGTTCTCACTGGTTCTGTTCCAAAGAGGGATCAAATTAATCAGTGAAGTTTAAGATTCTAATGTGAATAGACACATAAATTCATTATATAGAGGAAAAGGAGGGAGGGAGAGGAGCACTGCTTGAAATTTACTCTCATTGGTTTGGAATCAAATAGGGAGTAATTTACTCTGATAAGTATGAAAATTTATTGTGTCCTATAGATAGTGGAAGGGTAAGGGGGGGTGAAAAGGAGGAGACTAAAGGGGGGATTAGAAGGGAGGGAAATAATAGTAAGGGGAGAGGGTAGGTTAAGAAGGGGGGTCACTGGGTGGGAGCACTGAAGGAGAGGGCAGTCAAAAGGGAAAACTTCAAGGAGGGGAAGGGAGAAGGAAGAAACAAAAACATAAACAGGGGAGGGAATAGGATGGAGGGAAAGAGACAGATAGTCATCATTACTGTGAATGTGAATGGGATGAACTCTCCCACAAAACAGAGATGGATAGCAGAATGGATTAAAAACCATAATCCTACAATATGCTGTCTACAAGAAACACATTTGAAACAAAGGGATACCCACAGGGTAAAGGTAAAAGGTTGGAGTAAAATTTATCATGCCTCAGCTAAAGTAAAAAAAGCAGGGGTAGCAATACTTATCTCAGATAAAGCAAAAGAAAAAATAGATCTAATTAAAAGAGATAAGGAAGGAAACTATATCCTACTAAAAGGCACCATCGAGAATGAAGCAATATCACTACTTAATATATATGCACCAAGTGGTATAGCATCCAAATTTCTAGAGGAGAAGTTAAAGGAATTAGAGGAAGAAATAGATAGCAAAACTATACTAGTGGGGGACCTTAATCTCCCACTCTCTGAACTCGATAAATCAAACCTCAAAATAAACAAGAAAGAAGTTAAGGAGGTGAATAGAATCTTAGAGAGACTAGATATGATGGATCTCTGGAGAAAACTGGATGGAGATAAAAAGGAATTTACTTTCTTCTCAGCAGTGCATGGTACATACTCAAAAACAGACCATGTACTAGGGCATAAAAACTCACAATCCAGTGCAAAAAGGCAGAAATATTAAATGCATCATTCTCAGATCATGATGCAATAAAAATTATATGGAATAAAGGGCCAGGGAAAGATAGACCAAAAACTAATTGGAAATTAAACAATTTATTCCTAAAGAATGGATGGGTCAAAGAAGAAATTATAGAAACAATCAATAATTTCATTCAAGAGAATGATAATAATGAGACAACATACCAAAATTTGTGGGATGCACAAAAGGCAGTTCTCAGGGGAAGTTTTATATCCCTGAGTGCATACATGAATAAATTAGAGAAAAGGGAGGTCAATGAATTGGACATGCAATTGAAAAAGCTAGAAAAAGAACAATTTGAAAATCCCCAATTTAGTACTAAATTAGAAATATTGAAAACCAAAGGAGAGATTAATAAAATTGAAATTAAGAAAACTATTGAATTAATAAATAAAACTAAGAGCTGTTTTTTTGAAAAAATCAACAAAATTGATAGTCCCTTAGTCAATATGATAAAAAAGAAAGAAAGAAGAAAACCAAATTATGAGTATCAAAAATAAAAAGGGTGAATCTACCTCTAATGAATATGAAATAAAAAAATAATGAGTAATTATTTTTCCCAATTGTATGCATATAAATATGACAATCTTAGTGAAATGGATGAATATTTACAAAATCACAAGTTGCCCAGATTAACTGAAGAGGAAGTGAATTACCTAAATAATCCCATCTCAGAAAAAGAAATCAAACAAGCCATCAATGAACTGCCTAGGAAAAAATTTCCAGGGCCAGATGGGTTCACTAGTGAATTCTATCAAACATTTAAAGAACGATTGATTCCAATACTCTACAAACTATTTGGGAAAATTAGTGAAGAAGGAGTCCTACCAAATTCTTTCTATAACACAAATATGGTACTAAATCAGGAAGAGATAAGACAGAGAAAGAAAATTATAGACCAATTTCCCTCATGAATTTAGATGCAAAAATTCTAAATAAAATATTAGCCAAAAGACTCCAACAACTTATCACAAAAATAATACACTTTGATCAGGTAGGATTCATTCCAGGAATGCAAAGATGGCTCAATATTAGGAAAACCATCAGTATAATTGAGCATATCAACAATAAAACTAGCAGAAACCACATGATCATCTCAATAGATGCAGAAAAGGCTTTTGACAAAGTACAACATCCATTCCTATTAAAAACACTAGAAAGTATAGGAATAAATGGAGCCTTCCTTAAAATAGTTGATAGCATCTATTTAAAACCATCAGCAAGTATTATATGCAATGGGGATAAACTAGAAGCCTTTCCAATAAGATCAGGAGTGAAACAAGGGTGTCCACTATCACCCCTCTTATTCAATCTGGTACTAGAAACACTAGCAGTAGCAATTAGAGAAGAAAAAGAAATCAAAGGAATCAAATTAGGCAAAGAAGCGACCAAGCTATCACTCTTTGCAGATGTTATGATGATATACTTAGAGAATCCTAGAGAATCAAGTAAATAACTACTTGAAACAATAAATAAATTTGGCAAAGTTGCAGGATATAAAATAAACCCACATAAATCCTCAGCATTCCTGTACATCTCTAATGAAACTCAACAACAAGAGATAGAAAGAGAAATCCCATTCAAAGTCACTGTAGACATTATAAAATATTTGGGAATCTACTTGCCAAAACAAACCCAGAATCTATATGATCACAACTACAAAACACTTCTCACACAAATAAAATCAGATCTAAATAGTTGAAAAAATATCAATTGCTTGTGGCTGGGTCGAGCTAATATAATAAAAAGGACAATTTTTACCCAAACTAAACTATATATTTAGTGCCATACCAATCAATTTACCAAAAAACTACTTTCTAGAGTTAGACAAAATAATAACAAAATTTATTTGGAAAAAGAAACGGTCTAGAATATCAAGGGAATTAATGAAAAGAAATGCTAGGGAAGGTGGACTAGCTATGCCAGATCTTAATCTGTATTGTACAGCAGCAGTCATCAGAACTGTTTGGTACTGGCAGAGGTGTAGAGTAGTGGACCAACGGAATAGATTAGGCGCAGGAGACCCAGCAGTTAATGAATACAGTAATCTATTGTTCGATAAACCCAAAGACCCCAGTTTTTGGGATAAGAATGTACTGTTTGATAAAAACTGCTGGGAAAACTGGAATACAGTATGGCAGAAAGTGGGCACAGATCACTATCTAACACCATATACCAAAATCAAGTCTAAATGGATGCATGATCTAGGTGTAAAGGATGATACTATAAACAATTTGGGAAAGCAAGGAATAGTTTACCTGACAGACTTGTGGAGAGGGGAAGATTTTAGGACCAAACAAGAATTAGAGAACATTATAAAATGCAAAATGGATAATTTTGATTACATTAAATTGAAAAGCTTCTGTACAAACAAAGCCAATGTAACCAAGATCAAGAGGGAGGTGGGAAATTGGGAAAGACTTTTTACAACTTGTGTCCCTGATAAAGGACTCATTTCTAAACTTTATAGAGAATTGAGCCAAATCTATATGAATACAAGTCACTCCCCAATTGATAAATGGTCAAAGGATATGAACAGGCAGTTTTCAGAGAAAGAAATTAAAGATATCTATAAGCATATGAAGAAATGCTCTAAATCACTATTAATTAGAGAAATGCAAATCAAAACAACTCTGAGCTACCACACCCCTCCAGTCAGATAGGCTAAGATGACAAAACAAGAAAGTGACAAATGCTGGAGAGGATGTGGACAAATTGGAACACTAATACATTGCTGGTGGAGTTGTGAACTTATCCAACCATTCTGGAGAGCAATCTGGAATTATGCCAAAAGGATTATAAATAATTTCATACCCTTTGACCCAGCCATACCACTTCTAGGGTTATATCCCAAAGAGATCATAGAAGTGGGAGGAAGACCCATATGTACAAAAATATTTTTAGCAGCCCTTTTTGTGGTTGCAAAGAATTGGAAATTAAAGGGGTCCCCATCAATTGGGGAATGGCTAAACAAGTTGTGGTATATGAATGTAATGGAATATTATTGTACTATAAGATACGAGGAGGTGATGGATTTCACAATTAGCTGGAGAGACTTATACAAACTGATGCTGAGCGAGAAGAGTAGAATCAGAAGAAATTTGTATACAATCACAGACATACCATATCTGTGATGACCAACTATGACAGACTGGACTCTTTTCAGCAATGCAGTGATATAAGTCAATCCCGAAAGACTCAAGAAAGTGAGAAAAGTGCCATCCAGAGATATAACTAGAAAGAACTGAGCCTGAATCCTGATGGAAGCAAACTAAATGATCTTTTTCTTTTCATTGTTTGGTTTTTTTTCTTCCTTACCATCTTTCATCCCACCTGGTACAATACACCTTTGTAATTGGAATAATGTCTAATATGAATGCATTTGCAGATCTTATACTGGACTATATGCTGTCGTGGGGGGAGGGGGGAGGGAAGTAAAGGAAATTTGAAAATCAAGGAACTATGGAATTGAATCTTGTTAACTGAAAGTAAACTAATAAATTAATTTTTTTAAAAAATAGACTAACTCAAATGGCAAAAGAGTCTCAAAAAGGCAATGAGGAGAAGAATGCCTTTAAAAGCCGAATTTGTTAGATGGAAAAAGAATCTCAAAAGCTCAATGAGGGGAATCAATCCTTCAGAACAAGAATGGAGCAAATGGAAGCTAGTGACTTTACGAGAAATCAAGATGCTATTAAGCAGATCCAAACAAATGAAAGACTAGAAGGCAATGTGAAATATCTCATGGGAAAAACCACTGACCTGGAAAATAAATCCAGGAGAGACAATCTAAAAATTATTGGACTACCTGAAAACCATGATCAAAGAAAGAATCTAGAAATCATCCTTCAAGAAATTCTCAAGGAAAATTGCCCAGATGTTTTAGGACCAGAGGGCAAAATAGAGGTTGAAAGAATCCACTAATCACCTCCTGAAAAAGATCCCAAAAAGAAAACTCCTAGGAATATCGTAGCCAGGTTCCAGAATTCCCAGCTCAAGGAGAGAATATTACAAGCAGCCAGGAAGAAACAATTTGAATATTGTGGAAACACAATCAGGATAACACAGGATCTGGCAGCTTCTACACTGAGGGACTGAAAGTCATGGAATATGATATTATGCAGGGCAAAGGACCTGGGATTAAACCCAAGAATCACCTCCCCAGAAAAACTGAGTATCATGTTTCAGGGGAAAATCTGGTCATTCAGTGGAATAGAGGACTTTTAAGCATTCTTGATGAAAAAACCAGAGTTGAATAGAAAATTTGACATTCAGATACAAGAAGCAAGAGATGCTTGAGAAGGTAAACAGGGAAAAGAAATCACTAAGAACTTATCAAAGTTGAACTATTTACATTCCTACAGGGAAAATCAATAACTGTAACTGATGAAATTTTTCTCAGTATGAAAATAGTTGAAGAAGGGTATATGGTCATATGAATACATATGTGAATTTGTGTGTATATGTTTTCAGGTATACATAGATAGAGGGCACAGGTCGAATTTAATAGGAAGGGATGATACTTAAAAGGTGAGGTTAAGAGGTGAGGGAGAACAGGGAGAGACAATGGGGTGAACTGTCTCATGTAGAGGAGGCAGGGGAAGGTGGTTGCAGGGGAGGGGAGGAACAGGAAGGCAAAAAGGCAAAATCTTATTCTCATTGAATTTGGACCAGGGAGAGAATGACATGCATACTAAATAAGGTGTCCCACCCTACAGGAGCAGGGGAGGGGGATGGGGGAAGGTGGTAGAGGGGACAGCAGGCTGTGGGGGAGGGAAGTTGGAAGCACCCACTTTTGAAAAGGGACAGGATCAAGGTGGGGAGTGGACCAGGTGGAAGGTGGGATGGGAGGGAGGGAAATATAGTCAGTCTTTTACAATATATCTACTATGGTAATGTTTTGCATAGCTACACATGTACAGCATATATTGACTTGCTTATCGTCCTTTTAAAATCAAATTTTTAAAATACATATATAAATACTATGATTAATACTATTTTGCATATAATTGGGAGATAAGATGTGTAGCCAATGGGGCAATGGGATTCACCTCGCCCTACTGGAAAAGTCGAAAGGGGTATGGGAGAAGAGATGGGAGAGAGCAGATTGGTTGAGGGGATATCCTGTATGACTGTTATTCTGGGGTGGTGGGTAGGGGAAAATGGGGAAAAATTGTAACTCAAAATCTGACAGAAATAAATGATGTAAACCAGAAGTTAAAAAAGCATTTGGGGAAAAATTTTTTTTTTCTCTTTGTGCAGTTAAAATATCATTTTAATCATCTCCCATTCCTCCTAGGCTGACTTCCCCCTGAGACATTTTACTGTATGAGATTCCATTTTTCATCCCTCTGAATTGATTGAAATTTGCTTTCCCAAAATCTAGGGGGCATGTCCAAGTATGCCCACTTTTTCTTTCTTCTATCATAAACTCTAGGTTGGACTGGTAACTTCTCCCAAGACTCCTACTGTACATTGTAAGAATGATTTCTTTCCTATTAGCAAGAATAGAATTTCCCCTTAGTGATTTTCCCCATTTTGGTGGATGAAATTATTACTGAAGTAATTCAAGAAGTTTTTACCTATTCTAGAGAGAAGGGGAGGAGAGAGGAGACACATTTCCAGTTTTTGTTAGGTCTAGTCCAAAGTCAAATATCTGAAAAGAACCCCTTTGTTCTTTGTGAAATTAAAGATAATCCCAAGGGAGATGTTCACTCACCTCTTTTCATACATTCGTCTGGAAATATTGAATGACTAATATTTATGCCTGTGCTTAGAGGTAATATTCATCATCTGTCAAATATCTCTGCGGTGAATAGATGTTAGTTCCTATTTATAGTTCATGTTTATTGGTCTTGGACTATTGGAGCTCCCATTCTCATGGAGCATAAATTGACAAAAATAGATATAAATAACAACATGATTTGTATATGTAGTCTGCATTCCACTTTTGACTTGCACAAACTACTGGGTTCAATGAGGGTAATTTTGCAAATGGCAAACCTCAGTTGATTTGATCTCCCTTCCCAGATAAGTTAAGAACATCTGAAATCAACTGAATTTGTTTTGCTCTTTACTAGTAGGCCAGATAAAGAACATATTTCAAAAATAAAACATTTAATCCAGACTAAAACAACTAGTGAAGAAAAAGGGAAATATACTTTAGCTCACGTGTGTAAACTCATCCCTGATTCCTACTACAATAGCCTGGTAAAAACTCTCTCTAAGAGTCATGCCTGCAAAAATGGGAATCAATCTCTCTCTCTCTCTCTCTCTCTCTCTCTCTCTCTCTCTCTCTCTCTCTCTCTCTCTCTTCTCCTCCTCCCTCCCTCCCTCTCTCTGTGTCTTTCTTTCTCTTTGTCTCTGTCTCTGCCTCTCTTTCTCTCTCCCTCTGTCTCTCCCTGTGTCTCCCTCTGTCTCTCTGTCTGTCTTTCTCTTCTTTCTCCATCTCTGTCTCTCTGTCTGTCTCTGTGTGTGTCTCTCTCCAGTCTCTGATACTTACTCATTGTATGACCATGTGCAAGTCACTTAATCTCTATCTGCCTCACTCTCCTCAACCATAAAAGGGAAATGATAATAATAATCACAAACTCACTAAATTGTGGTGAAGATCAAAGGAGATAATATTGGTAAAGTGCTGAGCACAGTGCCCGGCCCATAGCAGCAGCTTAATAGTGGCTCGTTCCCTCCCTCCTCACCTCCACAAGCCAGAGTGACAGCTGAAGCCTAGAGGGGGAGGGATTTGTAATGTACTTAGTTATTTACAGGCTGTCTCTCTCATTCAAATGTGGGCTCCTTGAGAATGGGGGATTTTTTAACCTTTTTTTATTCCCCCCCTACTCAACAGCGCCCCTGACATAGTAAGTACCTCATAAATATTTGTTGACTGACTCTCTCCTTTCTTATTGGACCTTCCCCAACTATAAAAGAAAAGCTATTCAAAGAAATTTTGTCTTTTTGACAAGCTCTGATTTGAAAGTGTTGAAGCCTAAAGCCATAGAGCACAGGTTTAATAAATCCATTTCCCCCTCTCTTTTCTATCTCTCTGGTGCATTGAAAAGAGAACTGGAAACAGACCACTTGGCTTCTAATGATGGATCTGTGCTAACTAGTTCTGTGACTATGAGGAAATCATTTAAATTCTTTGAGCCTCAGTTTCTTCATTTTTTAATGAAGGGGTTGGATTAAATAATCTTGATGGTCCCTTCCAGCTCTGACACATTCCATAATTGTAATAGGAAAGCCATATTGCATTGTAGTGGTGGTAAGATTGGAGTACTTCCCATGGATCTTGGACCAACTTAAAACTTTGCTATAGACTATTGCAGGCACAAATGTGATAAATAAGGACCCCTTAGCCATGGGACCAGAACAATGTAATTTGATCCAAAAATCCAGAATTAAGCACTTGTGATGTACAAGGCTCTGAGGTTTTAAGACAAAAGCAAAACAAAACAAATAAAAAACAACCTAGTGACTTCAGGGGCAGGAAACCTGCGGCCTTGACGCCGAATGTGGCCCTCTTGGTCCTCAAGTACAGCCCTTTGACTGAATCCTAACTTCATTGAACATTTTATGAAGTTTAGATTCAAAGAATTGCACATGGGAACCTAGAGGGTCACATGTGACCTGCAGGCCATAGGTTCTCCATGCCTGATCCTGGTACCTTCCTTTAAGGAACTTACATCCTTCCAGACTAATTGCTCTTCTTTTTGTGGGGGAGAATAGGGAGTAGGAATAGATGAGAGATGATTGGGGATTAAGTATCATTTGATCCCTAAAAACTCAGTAGCTTTCCTAGCCACTAACTGATACAGTTCACCAAAAAAGATAAGTCAGAAAGAAGTTTCAAATTGACACTTTGTTCTGGAAGGAATGCAGGAGAAACATCAAACTCTTTATAGTTATCAGAGCAGACAGCCTTCTACCTCATAGCTCAACCTCTCCCTACAGTTGTTATGCTTTTCTCATTAGCTTTAGCTAATTCAGATTTACTCAATTCAAATAGCTCTGAGACCCCATTGCAAAGCCTGCACCCTTCCCAAGTCTGCTATTTTTCAATAAGCCTCGGTAATGTGGTCCTGACATAATAGAGTTGACCCTCATAGCACCAACAAGCAGACTTGAAATCTGTATGAAGTATTTTTCTCTTTTGCATAGTTTCAGAAAAAAATAAAAAAATAAACAGTACCCAATAATAAAAGATCAATTGTATGACTGCAAAACCATAGCTTCTCCTATACTGACAGGGCTGATGGGGGAGGGGAAAAGGAAATAAATATATGGGTGTAACCCAAACTCCAAAGATCATTGGTATAGAACACTCTCCTCATTGGTGGAAATCAGTGATCCAACCCTGTGTAAAGGGGTGGGACAGCACTGGTAAGAGCAGGAGAGACAAGAGATTAGTTTCTTCAGGTTTTTTTGTGATTTTTTTTTTTAGTTACTTCAGTTTTTTTTCAGGTTCTTCTAGCTTCCAGTTTCTGAAGAGAAAATGTGCAATGACAGACTCTCTTTAGCCCTCCTGAAAGGAGAAAGACCTTGGGGAAAAGGTAATATGAGGGGAACTGATAGCCTCTATCATGCCCCTACCCACAGCTTACTGCATTAGAGACTTCAGGGAATTTCCCCTTTGGATGTAATCTGGGACTCTCAGTTGAGCTGGATTATCTTGCTCCCAAGAGGAAGAACTCATTTACTCTGTGTATTGTCTAGTATATTTTCTCATATGTATACTTTCTTTGTTATCAGTTTTGTTATAAACTTAGATAAATGGTTTTTATATTTGTTTGTTTGTTGCTATTTGCTATGTATGTGTTCATTATTGAACTTGCATCTGGTGGGAAGTAAGTCAAGTTTTGGTTATAAAAGTTTGGGAACTCCCTTCGCTCAATAAGAAATAGCCTTAAGGATTTTAGCTTTAACATGAAAATCACATCCCCTAGACCAGAGGTGGGGAACCTGCATCCTTGAGGACACATATGACCTTCAGTCCTCAAGTATGGCTCTTTGACTGAATCCAAACTTCACAGAACAAATCCCCTTAATAAAAGGATTTGTTCTGTAAAACTTGGACTCAGTCAAA
Organism: Gymnobelideus leadbeateri; assembly: GCA_011680675.1. Classification (NCBI taxonomy): domain Eukaryota; kingdom Metazoa; phylum Chordata; class Mammalia; order Diprotodontia; family Petauridae; genus Gymnobelideus; species Gymnobelideus leadbeateri. The sequence goes on along the minus strand of WOXC01007466.1, from coordinate 152,971 downwards.
AGGCTACACCCAAGGACCTAGAAGGCCACATGTGATCTCAAAGCCACAGGTTTCCCACCCCTGCCCTAGATGAACAACATGTAAAGGAGCAGATAGATGGAATTATAGCCCAGTACTTTCTCTCTTTGAGGACAGTGGAATGGTCACCCTCTGGCTCTAACTTCCTACTTTCCCTCCTGGACAGAATTAAGAAGAGTGAAATTGGGAGGGAGGAAAGATATACTAAGGGCACTTATTCTTCCCTCCCTGTAAGCCACATCAACATAGCCACATTACACAGGCATAATCTGAACACAGAAGTTTTTTTAAAAAGATAAAGTTCAGTTGTTTTCTTGAGAATGAGTGAAGCAGTGTAAGAAATACAACCTATAGGGTGGAGTCAAGATGGTGGAGTAAAGGCAGAGATTCACCTAAGCTCTCCCAAATTCCCCTCCAAACAACTTTAAAATAACACCTCAAAATGAATTCCGGAGTGGTAGAACCAACAAAGAGTTAGGATGAAACAATTTCCCAGCCCTAGAAACTTAAAAGGTCAACAAGAAAAATCTGCCCCACTGAAGTGTGAATGAAGCACAGCATAGCCCAGGGCGGACCCAGGAAAGCCAACAGCAGGCCTTAGGGGTGAGGGGGTTGCATCTGCAGTGGCTTTCAGAGCCCTCAGTCCACAGATAGTAAGGGAATCAGATTACTGGTCAGAAGAAGATTATAGAGGACTCTTTGCTGGCACTGGGTGCAGGACTCTGTTGCATTGTCCACACATGGTTTTGGGTCACAGTCTGAGGGCAAGAAGGAAGTAACCCCAGGGGAACAGGGATCTTGGTCATCATTCTAGGGCAGAAAAGAATGTTTGTGATTGTTCACAGATCAGAGCAAAGACCAGGAGAACAGTTTTCCCACATCTCCTTAGATCATACCACCTTGGAAGGACTAAAAAGTTATAGACCCCCAAAACTAGCTCTGAAAACAGTAATCCAAAAACCCTGAAATTTGGGACAGTGCCCTCACCACTTCAGGAGTAGAACCCAACTTTAACATAAAGTTAAAAGTCAAGAAATAAGCTGGAGAAATGAGCAAACAACAGTAAAAAAAATGAACCTAATCATAGAAAAAAAAATTACTATTGTGATCAGGAATATCAAAACATAAGCCCAGAAGACAACAAAATCAAAAGCAACTACATACAAAGCTACATTTTCTTAAAGAAAAAGGTGAATGGGTCACAGGCTCAAAAAGAATTCCTGGAAAAGTTCCCCACCCCACCTCCTTCAAAATTTAAAAATCAGATGAGACAGGCAGAGAAAAAATTGTGAAAAGAAATGAGAGTGATGCAAGAAAATCAAGAAAAGAGAATCAATATCTTGGTAAGAGAGGCACAAAAATCCATTGAAAATGGATCCTCTTAGTAAAGAGGAATTGGCCAATTGGAAAAAGAGATACAAAAGCTTACTGAAAAAAACAAATCCTTAAAAATTAGAATTGGACAAATGGAAACTAGTGACTCCATGAAATATTAAGAAACAATGACACAAGGGTGGCTAGGTGGCACAGTGAATAGAGCACCAGCCCTGGAGTCAGGAGGACTAGAGTTCAAATCTAGCCTTAGACACTTAACACAAAAACTGGCCATGTGACCTTGGGCACTTAACCCCAATTGCCCTCCAAAAAAAAAGGAAAAAGTCTTCTGTTGGGGAATGGAAGCTAAGAATTTTGGGGGCGGCTAGGTGGCACAGAGAGTAAGAGCACCAGCCCCAGAGTTGGGATGATCCAGGATAGGTTCCAGCCTCAGTACTTAGCACCTACACATAAATAACTAGCCTGTAACCTTGAGCAAGTTACTTAACCACAATTGCTTAAAAAATAAAAAGAAACAATGACACAAAATCAAAAGGATGAAAAAATAGAAGAAAATATGAACTATCTCATTGGAAAAATAATTGATCTAGAAAATAGAGAAGAGATAATTTAACAATGTTAGGACCATCTGAAAGGCTTGATCAAAAAAAGAGCCTAAACATCTTTCAAGAAACTATCAAGGAAAACTGGATTTGAATAGAATAAAGGAAAATATACAATTAATAATCATAACTGTGAATGTGAATGGGATGAGCTCACCTATAACATGGAATTGGACAGTAGAGTGGATTAAAAAACAAGATCTGACAATATGTTGTTCACAAGAACACACTTGAAATAGAGAGACACATATAGAAAAACAGTAAGAGGCTGAAGGAAAATCTTATGCTTTAGCCCAAGTTTAAAAAAAAAAGCAGAGGTAGTAATCATGATCTCAGACAAATCAAAAACAAAAATAAATTTAATTAAAAGAGATAAGTAGGAAAACTACATTTTGCTAAAATAAATAAATAAAAATGTACCATAGACAAAAGTAATATCATACATACGCTAATCATACATGCACCAAATGGTATAGCATCCAAATTCTTAAAGAAAAAGTTAAATAAGTTATAAGGGGAAATAAATAGTATAACTATGCTAGTGGGGGACCTTAACTTACCCCTCTCAGAACTAGATAAATTTAACCAAAAAATAAACAAGAAAAAATTTAAGGAGATGAATAGAATTTTAGAAAAGTTAGCCATAATGGACTCCTGGAGAAAACTGAATTGGAATAGAAAAGAATATAACCTTTTCTTAGTGGCACATAGCACCTACACAAAAATTTACAATGTATTAGGGCATAAAAACCTCACAACCAAATGCAGAAAAGCAGAATGTTAAATATATACATTTCATGTAATAATGTAATAAAAATTGCTTTCAATAAAGATCCATGGAAAGAGATTAAAAATTAATTAGAAACTAAATAATCTTATCCTAAAGAATGAGCAGGTCAAAGAACAAATCATAGAAACAATCAGTAATTTCATTAAAGAGAATGACAATAATAAGACAATACACCAAAACTTGTGGGATAAAGGAGTATGTAGAGGAAAATGTATGTCTCTAAAAGCTTACATCAATGAAATAAATATGTAACTAAAAAGCTAGGGGAAAAAACAAATTAAAAATCTCCAATTAAATGCCAAATTGGAAAGCCTGAAAATCAGAGTACAGATTAATAAAATTGAAAGTAAGAAATCATTGAACTAATAAATAAAACTAGCACCTGGTTTTATGGGGGAAAAAAACCAATAAGTAAATCAACCACTAGTTAATTTGATTTTAAAAAAAAGGAAAAAAGAACAAATTAGCAGTATCAAAAATGAAAGGGGTGAACTCACCACCAATGAAGATGAAATTAAAGCAATTGTTAGGAGCTATATGCCAATGAATGTAATAGTCCAAGTTAAATGGATGAATATTTATAAAAACATAAATTGCCTAGAAATATAATACTTAAATTACCCTATATTAGAAAAAGACATTGAATAGGCCAAAACTGAGGTCCCTAAGAAAAGGACCAGATGGATTCACAAGTGAATTCTACCAAACATTCAAAGAACAAGAAATTCCAATATTATATAAATAGTTGGAAAAATAGGCAAAGAAGGAATCCTACTGAACTCCTTTTATAACACAAATCTAGTGCTGATATCTAAACCAGGAAGAGCAGGAACACAGTAATTGATGCAAAAATGTTAAATAAAATACTAGCAAGGAGATTAGATCAATATATCAACAATGATCATACACTATGACCAGGTGGGATTTATATCAGGAATTCAGAGCTGGTTCAATATTAGGAAAACTGTTAGTATAATTGACCATATTGATAACACCCTGGAACTCCCTTCAGTTCTTATGACTTTTTTACCCTGAAACATGCCTCTGTTCTTCAGGATTCCTTCTCCCACTGAAAAGAGTCTCTATTTTGAGGAAGGGCCCCAAGTCACAAGGAGCAGCGATTGTCTTTTTGCGTCTTCAGCACTTAACACATGCCTGGCACATAGTAAACACTTAATAATTCTTATTTGTTGACTGGAGTTGAGAAAAAGTTGGCACGTATTTTAATCAATATGATTTATTCTGAGAATTGACAGCCTAGATACTAGAAACAGAGTGGGTGGAGTGGCTAGGTGGTGCAGTGAGTAGAGCGTAGGCCCTTGGAGTCAGAAGGACATGAGTTTGGATCCAGCCTCAGACACTTAACACACATACACACACAAACAAAAACCTAGCAGTGTGATCTTGGGCAAGTTACTTAACCCCAATTGCCCTCCAAAAAGCCAAAAAAAAAAAAAAAAAAAAGAAAGAAAGAAACAGAGGGGGAAATGCTCTCATAAGGCATAGGAACTGAGACTCAGAAATACCAAGGCACAGCTTAGCCTATCTGTCTGGAAGTAACCCTACCTACTAAACTATTAAGACCAAACTGGAGGCTTCATGGATTTTAAGTGAAAATAATTCTAGCATATACAAGTGCCAGGAAGTGAGCTGGAATGGAAAATGGACAAGATAGGGGAAAAGAGTGGTCCTGGAGAGAGGTTCCTGGGGTAAATAAAGTCATATTTCCCATAAGCCTCCTTCTTATAACCTGAGTTATGCCTGACCCTTCCCTCTGCTCCCTCCACGCTTCCTTATTCCTTCTAAATCCTTTCCTTCTGTTCTCTAGGATCTGAAATGTCTCTAAGAAGAGCCTACTGAAACACAAAACTATAGTTTCTGATGTTCTTGCCAGAGTCCAAGATGTTCCAGGTTTCAGGTCCTAAAAACTGCCTGGGCTGCCATGTGGAAATCATTTGGATCCAGAGGAGGAACATAGGGTTTGGGAGGGGACAAAACATGAAGGGCTTCAGAATAAGACTCCAGGTAGTTAGAAACAGAAGAGGGTTTCCATAAGTGACCCCTATCTATCACACAAAACAAAAAAGCAGTAGGAGAGGAAGCAAATCCAAGTTTAGTTTATCATCATTATTTTTTTTTCTCACCCATTTCCTCTCTTGGTCCTCCAACAACTGGTATCCCCTTCTATCTCTGGTTTCCCAGCTGCTATCTCATTAATAACCTCCCACATCAGCATTCTCTCACCAGTCCCTACAGCTCCTCCCTCTCCTCCCCACCAACTCCCTCCTCCAGCCATCTTGTCTCTCTCCTTTGCAGTGGGACTCTATTTACCACCAAACAGGATTTCCGTAAGTGATAACTACAAGAAGTCCCAGTGACTTGGCAGTGGCCTCTCTCCCCTAGGCCCTGCTTGGAGTCAGCATGTACAGAAGAAAGATTTCCAACCTCTTCCCCTTTTCTTTCCCCTTCCCCCCTCTTCCACCCAAACCATTTCAGAATGGGATTTATCCCAAAAGTCTTCACTTAAATGAATAAATTTGAATTATTTATTCTACTCCTATCCATCTCTCTCCCAAAATACTGGTGCTATTTCCAGCTTTAAGTTTGGGAGAAAGTGATGTCTTGGAGCTCTGGTCATGTGTAAATGTCAGAAGAGACAAGGAACTAATATCCCAGGGGACAAGACCAACCCACATATGGGGTAAATTTGCAGTTGGATGAAGAAATTCACAACTTCTTGGTAAGCAGTGTGGAAAAGGACCACCAGAGATCATGTAGTACCTCCTCCTGCCTCCTAGCAAGACCACCCTCAAAAAAGCCTTCAAACCCCCAAAACTCATTTCCATTTAGTAACAGTCCTTGTCCATAGCACCCCTGCCTCATGTCTGAATTATTGGCCCCTCACAGTAATAAGCACTCACAATTTTCTAGTGTGTTCTTAAGAAACTGGAGACCAGAATTACATGGTAATGACTTAAATTTTTCTTCATCAAAAAAACAAGCCTTTGAGAGGCCTCCTTGACCATGATCTGGAGGTCTATTTTTTCTGCAAAACTGTCAGGATCTAACTCCTAAAAGCCACATAAAGCATGACTGATTCTGGGGGAAGTGTTATCTCACTGAGGAACATCATCATGGGAAGAATGCCAAGTTCAGAGGAAAAGTGAAATGAGATAAACAAGACGTAGTCATTGTGGGGAGAAAAGAGCTAAAAGAAGCAAGTCCCTAGGGACAGGCTGCTAAGGCCTCAGGAAAAAAAATTTCTTGGCAATATTTTTCTTTTTTTACAAAAGAAATGGGGGGTGGGGATCCCAAAGCTTTTCTGGGAAGTCTTCTACCCATTTCAATTCTTTTCACTTCCTCCCCAGGCTGAGGGAACATTTTGATCAAAATCAAGCTATTTACTTTCAATAACCTATAGGATACTGCAAATCCTGTAGACCTTTTAAAATCTCTTCTCTCGTCACAGAATGCATAATATAGAATCCACTTTGGGATAGAAAAACTGAGATTCACTGTGGTCAAGCAAACGGAGCCTCTACAAAATGTCCTGACCTTCTCTCAGTCTACAAAAACATCACAGGATAACTCCAGAGAATAACAGGCTGGCACCTAATTGGTACCTTCTAACTAAGGAATGAAACAGCAGTGGCCTGAAACTCTAGAAATTTGGCCTGCTAGAAATGTTCTCGCTCTATTCTGTGGAAGTTGTCGGACCCTATTATGAGGTTGGTGTGAGTTGGAGGTTAGGTGGGAGGGAAAACAGAAGAACATATACATACAGGTCTTCTCTGTTCAGGACCCCCCTTCTCTACATACCCATAAATTGCTACTGACTTGGCAATGGGGGTCAGTAGCTCCCTTACTCAAAGGCCGCCTTAGTAGAGACATAAACATAACCATAAGGAATAATTTCCTAACAGGGTTGTCAAACACTGACAGAGATTATCAAGGGAGGTCATGAAATCTCATTCTTGGAAAGTCTTTAAAAAAAAGACAGGAGCTCCCCCATTTGGAATGGTTCTGGTAAAGGATAGGTTGAAAGCAAAGGAATGAATTCAGTGACCTCAAATTCTCTTGAAGTCTGAATCTATTTATGGTTTTCTTCCCTTCAAAATCCAATCTTCAAGTGACTCTACAAGCTTCAGAAATTAGGATCCTATGTCCTAGGTTCATAGATTGAGAGCTGGAAGGAATCTTAGAGGTGGTTCTGATGTTTAATTTACAAGTGAGGAAACTGAGGTATAGAAAGGTCAAGTGATTTCCCCTATGTCACCCAAACAGAAAGCAGCAGTCCTGCTTCTTAATCCTAGGGCCTCTGATTCCAGATCCAACATGTTTTTCATTGTGCCACACTTGGTAAGCCTTCATTTAACTCTAACACCAGTCATTGTGAGTTATTATGACCCCTTCAACTTCCTACTGTCAGTACTTTTCCACTTCTTTACAAAGGCAGTGTTGAAGACCATAAGGAACACCTTAATTCCTTGATGGCAAATCACTTGGAAAGTGCAAAATGCAGGGCTAGCCACTTATTTTCTTTTCATGCTTAGAGAGAAGCAAATTCAATATAAAGCAGGCTGCAAAAATGTAAAAGGTTCCCAGAAACTTCATGCCATGATGCCCCAAGTAGGGGGAAAAAATGTGCCATTTCAAATGTTTATCCCAACATCTGATTTAATATTATACAGTTTCCCTTAGTCACAAACCAGAACAAATACTTAAAGATTTATGACATCCTTCCATTCAGGGATTTAAGTAATCATAGTTAATAATACAGCCATTCCACAGCCCAAAGAAGAAGCCTTATAATTCTTCAGGACCTAAGATTCCTGAGAGGCAGGTTATTTTCAAGGAGGATTTAAAGTTTTAAACCCCTCAATGAGCCTTGAAATGCTTCTTTTCCAGTTCACATAAAGTGCTTTCCCCCAGAAATATTGGACTGGAGGGTTGATATAGATACAAATCTGGTGACCAGCATTCCCCAAGTTCTGACCTGTCCTGAAAAAATTATGATATATACTCATTCATTCATCCAACAAACATTTGTGAAGTGATTACTCTGTTGAAAGTACAATGCTGGGCACTGTGAGGGATACAAATATAAATAAAACATGGTCCCTCAGCCTTATGGAGCTTGCTGTCTGCTAGAAATGACATCCGTACTCAACACTTCATGAAGAGTTTATAATATTCTGTGTTCATAGTCATGTATTCCCTAACACAAGGATGGGGTTGGGGAGACAATGTGTCAATGGAAGTCCCATCCTTTAATCATATCCAGTGTTGTATAGCCAGGTGGAGGCAATGTAAGCTTGCTTCTATGTGGTGAAGTCCTCTGGGTCAGAACTAAGCATACAAATGAACAGCTTGGGGAAGAGGGACAAACTGAATTTCTCCAGACTGCTTTCCAAGTGTTCTGTAAGACTTTAGGGAGTGGAACCTTGGGTGCCCCACCTCACTCTCCCTTCCTTACCTAGACATGTGTGTGCTCACACACACACACACACACACACACACACACACACACACACACACACACATCTTCTGAATACACGACACCTATGCTCTTTGAATTTGTACTTTCCTGGTTTTTAGGAGTAGGGCTAGTGAAGGCTACAGACTTGTAAGCTTTAAAAGGTGAGGGGAGCAGAGATCTAGTGATAGAAGTCCATTCCAGAGACTGGTAAGCTGAACAGTCCTCTAAATCAGACCAAGAAGTAACCCACAGCTGAGCAATAGATAGATCCCACAACCAAGATACCTCGTCCTACAAGAGGAAATAACTCTTACCTTGGCTATGCCACTGTATTTACAACTTGATGGAGTCAATGCCTTGTAGCAACTGCTTTAAGCATGAGCCCACTCTCCTCAGAGACCTAGGCAATATAGGGAGAGTGTGTCCCTAGTTCCGGGAAGGTGGTATATTTGTAGCTTCTATTCTTGCTATGTGTTCTTAATATGTTCCTTTGTAAAAGGTAATTGATGCGAATTGGTTAAATGATATGTAAAGGGTTAATCCCTAGTAAAATTAATGATGTACAGGAAATACTAATTATAACTGGCAATTGATATTTGGAATGGGGTCTTGAACCAATAGCATTAGAAAAGAATCCCATAACCTCTCTGGGGTAACCAGAACTAGCATTTGTCTAGAACTTGTCATTTGACTCCCAATCCACTATACTTTCAACTGCATTAAACTGTCTTCCACATTCCACATAATACCTAATCTGATATTAGCTCAAGTGCTCATAGAAAGAGATTAAAAATGAGGCCAAGTTTGCAGCCAATACTGTGCCCCAACCCTAGCTGGCAATGATTAATTTGGTGACATGAAAGTCTTTGTGATAAAACGTGGGTAGATCAGTAGCCACACAGAATAGTGGAAAGCAGGCTAGATGGGGAAACAGGATACCTAGCTTGGTATTCTGACTCATATTTAGCGTACATTCAAGTGACTAGCAAATCATTTAGCCATTCTGGGCCAGCCACCACAGTGACTGGCACATAAAAGACGTTTAGCAAATGTTTCTGATCAGAGAAGCTAGAAGGGACCTTAGAAGAATTCTGCTCCTACAACTCCATTTTACAGATGAGGAAACAGAGGTACATAGAAGTTAAGAGACTTCCCCAAGTTCTTAAAAGTAGAAAGTAGAGATCTGGGATATGAATCCATGTCCTCTGGCTCCAAATCTAGCACTTTTTCTACCATAAAATGCTATCAATATGTTGACATATTGATTCAGCCTCAGTTTCCTCATCTGTAAAATATCTACGACATTGGGTCATTGTCAGGAGAGCACCTGGTAAACTCTAAAGCATCTTATGAATGGGAGGCATCATAGCAAAAGAATTCCAGGCTTGAAGTCAGGAAGACCCAGGCTCAAGTTCTGCCTTAGACAGGCACTTACTTTGTGACCTTGGGACCAACTCAGTCAAACTCTCACTGCCCCGGGCGATTTTCTGATACTAAATTCTAGCTGAGTTGCCAATCTGGATCAGAGGAGGGAGGATCCACATGGGAAGTTCTCCACACCAACCAATGAAACTGCAGGTCTCTATGAAAATAAAATAAATTCAATATGAATTATTATCTAGTCCAAACCAGTTAGCACTGAGGACCACATACTCTCAGGATGTAGAATACTTAGGGCTATCTTCCCATATGCAGGCTACTATTTCCTCTTTCATCTTTTCTTCACACACTAAAGAAAGCATTAAAAATGAGGAAGCACCTTCAACAAAAGAACAATCAGCAAAAATCTTTGTGAGACTCCCCTCAAGGGACAGAGTCAAGTTTTTCACAAAGGAAGTTGGAGAGTAGAATCAGACCCTAAATTAAGCTTCTTCCCTCCACTGGTTTAATCCTTTGCCAACACCTTTGTTTTGAAAAGCTTCTAGTTTTCACTGTTTATGTCACTGTTACTGCTCATGAAGTTTAGAAAAAAGGAGGTCATGAGGACTAATGTCTCTATCTAACACTAATCCCACCTGGGACAGGGTCATCCAAGTCATAGTGTCAAGTCACAAGGATCCCCATTTGAACAAAAGTGCCAGAATCCCCAGGACAGGGAAATTGGGTCTTTCTTGTCCCTCAGGAGGATGGGAATTCATAGTCTCAACCCCATCCCCCAAAGGTAACATAATAACACAGCTCTTCTTTCTTCCTTCCCTTCTTGTTGTCTTTCTTTTCCAAAGACCATATTTGATTTAGAAATGACAGAAGGGCCAATTCGGGGATTGGCCAGTGAGGGCACAGTCCTTAGGAGCATGTAGAATATGCTCTGCCTAATGTATTTCCACATGATGTTTGGTGGGTCCACTTCTGGAAATGTATGATGATGCTTAATAAAAGAACCTATTCCCCTGTTTCAGTTTGGGATTTGTTTTTACTTCTGTCATTGCTATATTTTCTCATTAAATACCCCTTTATAAAAATGAATTGGTCACTAATGATATTGAGGAGATATCAACTGGTCAAAATTATATTGCGTGCTAATCATTAGTTAAATGATATTGATAGCTATATTATATATATATTTAATTGATAAGTAATAATTGATTATATAGAGATAAATTATATTAGTTTGATATTAGTGGGACCATGCCAGTTGGGGGCTCATGAAAAATCCACATTGGAGAAAATTCTACAACTATGTATAGCACTTTGAAGAAAAGTGTAGAAGGATTAACCTCTCTCTTGGACCCAATTGATTTAAAAGAGCAGGGTTTAGGAGAGTAGCTTATTGTATGTACTAAAGTTTCACTGATTTTCTTTTAAATAAAGTTTTATCCATAAATTTTGGTTTTAAATCACACTCATTTTTAAGGAATCTCTCTTCCCTCCCCTTTCTAGAGAGCCATACCTTGTAACAAACAGAAAAAAAAGAGAAAAAGGCAGTCCAGAAAAATTACCCAGCACATTAACTAAATCTGGCATTGTACACATGTTTCTGTAACCACAATCCCTCATTTCTGCAAAGAACAAAAATAGATTTTCTCATCTTTTGGGTGGGGGCCATGTATAGTCATTAAAATTACATGGCAGTCAGTATCTTCTTTTTTTTTTCCTCTTCCCATTTACCTTGTGGTATCCATTAGGTATATTGTTTTCCTAGATCTGCTTACTTTATTTTGTACCAGTTCATGTAAGTCCTCACATACTTCTCTGTATTATTCATATTAACATGTTTTTTAAGTTTAATATAACACAGATAAATGTTGCTTAAGTCTATCATTTTGTCAGGACCTCTGTAAACATCTGCATGATAAAAAGTATATGCCATTATAAATTAGGAAACAATTAAATTCAACTCAACATTTAAGTACCTACAAGGTACTAAACACTGCTCTGGGTACTGGGGATACAAAGCCAAAATTCAAACAGTTCCTATCCTAGAGGAATTTATACTGCACTGGGGGCAGGGGTAATAACATTTAAACAGATTAGTAAACACAAGATAATTTCAGAATAGAAAAATGCATCATTCATTCCCCACCAAAAAAAATGTACAAATGTGCAAAAAAGTCTTAAACAACAATTTTCCCTGAGACATTCCTAACTATTTGACTCAAAACCAGAAAGACGGTAGAGTTATTTTTCTCAACCTTTCAATAAAAAGCACACAACATTTCTCAGTTCTACAAAAAGCTCCAAGCATATTACCCAGGATGTCAACTGATTTAAAATATCATCTTGCATTTGTCTTGGCCACATTAATGAGATCTGTTTTACCAATACATTTATATTTATTATGACTCAGGGCAGATTATAGTTGTTAAAGTTTGTCCTCAGGACATGAAAACACTCCTTTGTCATTAATACATTTTGTAATATAAACCATGATGTCAGGTCAATGTAAAGGGTAAAAACTTTCCTAAAGTATGCACACATCATTTTTTAAAGCAATTGAGCCTAATGGAATAACAAAGGTCATCATAACAAACCATTACAGCTTTGGTCTTGGCAACTCTGACCAAGAAGAACCTCCAAGAAGCGGTCATCATTTCTCCCATGTTATGGCATCCAGACGACAGGCATGGCTTGCAAATGAGTCATATGGGCTCAAGAGTGCGGTAGCGATGGGAAGGCTGGACAATCAACCATCGGATTGTTTACTGAGAGCTTTCGAGGGTGATGTTAACCAGAGCTGCTAGAAAAGAAGAGCACTCCAGCTGTCCCAGGCTCACAGACTAACAAGCTTACTTAATTGCTGGGTCAGTAATCTGGAACACCCCCACCCCCATCCAATTAGACTTACTCTATCTCAAGCTGTATCAGGTGTAAAAATATTCATCAGAAATGACATTGACAATGATTCTTTGGCACTGGTCTCTGGTCTTTCACTTAAAACAGTGATTCTTAGAGGAAAGGAGGAGGTGGGAATTGGGGAAATTGACTTGGAAGCTTGTCAAAACCTGAAATTATTCATACCAGTGCAAGAACTGAGATGGAAGAAGTAAGGGAGGACTGAAGGGAAAAGACTAAGAACTGTTGGATTTTCATAGGAGATAAAGAAGTGAATAACAGCTCCAGAGATGTTAGTTGTGAAGACAAATAAATATTGGCTATGGAAGGCAAAAGATAGGAAGACTTCACAGTCATAAAAATTGAAAGTGGGGGAAGTTGGGTAAAAATATCTCACCCTTCAAAAGGGTGAAGGCAAAAGAAGTTGAAGACCCATTTTCTTGTTGAGAAACCACTCACCCCTCCTTGAACCAGGCCAGTGGTCCATCTTGAGACTTCCCAAAAGGAGCTGTCCCAAAGGCAGGTCCCCAACCTTGGTTTCAGCTGAACAAATCAGTGGCTGAATTTGGCAGAACATCCAAAATTCTTGGCATTCCAGTGTCTGCGGCTCTAACCACTTAGTCCACTTACAGGTCCACCATCTAGAATGATGAAATAAAATCCTATAATCCTAAAAGATGCATTGTTGTTGTTCAGTCTTTTTTTCAATTATTTCTGACTCTTCATGACCCCATTTTGAGTTTTCTTGGCAAAGATACTGGAGTGATTTGCCATTTTATTCTCTTGTTCATCTTATAGATGAGGAAACTGAGGCACACAGGGTTAAGTGACTTGCCCAGGGTCACATGGCTAGTAAGTGTCTGAAGCCAGACTTGAACTCAAGAAGATGAATGAGTCTTCCTGACTCCAGGCCTGGCACTCTATCCACTTTATACATCTTTTATCTTATTTTTCTCAAAGGAACCTATGCTGATGGGTCAGATTTCTACCTTCATTCTACCTTAGGTACCTTGGAAGCTATTTGGTCATTACTTGGGAATAGCTTCAGTCTCACATCATGAGATGCATACCTGGTGCTAAGGCACTGTTCTCAGTACTCTTAAGATTGCAATGAAAACACCTGTATATTTATACCATCATAGTAGAAGGGGAAGATAACTTTTATATAGAACTTTGAAGTATTCAGAGGAAGTTATATACAGCATCTCATTTGATCCTTGGAAAATATCCTGTGAGATAATTCCTACATGGTCTCCCTTTTACAGTTGGGAAGACTGACTCTTAGAGAGATGAGACAGCTAGGTGGTACAGGCTACTTAAACCTCCCTCAGCTTCAGCTTTCCCACATGGAAAATGGGGATAATAATATCGCTTACTTCACAGGGTTATGGTGAGTATTAAATGAGATAACTCGTGTAAAAGTATTCCGTTAAAGCACTATATAAATGCTAACTGTACATATTAAGTGACTTGCTACACAGCTTATAAGGGTCAGAGGTGGAATTCAAAACCATGTCTCTCCTGATTCTAAGTTCTACTGTACCATACTGCTTCATTTGTGTTGACATCAACAACTCCCAATCAGATTGTAAGCTCCTTGAGGACAGGGACTATCTCTTGCCTCTTTTTGCATCCCTAGAACTTAGCATAGTTCATGTCATATGATAGGCACTTAATGTTTATTGACTGACTGAACTCTGCTTAATCAAGGACAATTTTATGGAATAGCAAGTTTAAAAGAGAATTTCATGAACTGGATGAACCTAGTAGCCTGAAAAGGTGAGCATACTTCCATGGTCAGTTGTTTAGATATTGGTAGAATCTTGGACATTTAATATCAAATCACCCAATCTGAATGGCTACCCAGCATTCATCGAAATTAAGTAGTTCCTAAAACATGTGCCAAAAGAGAACTTTTTATGTATTATTTCTAGGCAAAGTTTTAGCTGGAAGTGAGAAAGAGTAAGAAAAGGACCTAGAATAATGACCTTCATCTATAACTAGTGTGTTAGTGTGATACCGGGGGAAGAGGAACAGATTTAGAGTCAGAGGACCTTGGTTGAAATCCTTGCTCTACTGCCTATTACCTAGGTAAGTCTTTTAACCTCTTTGGGACTTAGTTTATTTTTCTATAACCTCCAAGGGCCCTCATAGCTCTAAATCTAAAAATTCCACTAATTCTTACCAATCCCAACCACCATTCCCTATCCCTGAAAAAAAAATGAGAAAGATGAATAGATAGATAAGCAAAGTAGGAGAGGAAAAGAAAAAGAGGCTGAGGAAAGATGGACCCTGTGAATTAGAGGGAGAGAGAAAAGGTTCAGAAAAGAGAGTAGACCAAAATAGAAAGGAAAGTGGGAGAATCTGGGTGGTGCCTTGCACATAATAGGTCCTCAAATATTTGTTAAATAAACAAAAGAACAGGAATATCATTCTACCTCACTCCCAAGCCCATTTATGGGTTTAATTTTGTGATTATCTGTAGTATCTCTAAATCTGTTTCTGCCCTATTATTATTATTATTAGATCAGCTCTCTTGGAAAAGATTCATGAGACACAAGGAAGATCTGGAAACTTTCAATGACCTAATGAGACAAGGTCCCAGACTTTTGGCCCATGATCTCGTTCTTTTTTTCTCCTGACTCCCTAATGCTTTAATAAGTATTTGCAGAACAATAATCCTCAAAAAGCTTAAAATTAGAGAGTGAAAAGAGGGGAAAGTTGAAACTAGGTTTACTTTACTAACTTTCTTTTTTTTAAACTCTCACTCTGAATGTATCGTTAGTTATTTCTCTAACATTCTTCTTGTTCTGCAGACTTGCTTCTGGGCATAGATTTTCACTTTTCTACAACTTACTAGCCATCCTTATCTGCTGTTCAAAGGGGTCTTGTAAGAAAAATATATACGCATATATATATATATATATACACATATATAGTTATTCTGAACTTGACAAACACAAACCACATACTTTTCCAAATAAAAAGAGAAAAGGGGGGTCATATATGAAACAGTGAGTCTCTATTACAGTCCCTCTGCAGTTTAATGTTTTAAAGTATTATAAATTCAATATATTAACTCCAAAGCTGTCCTGCTTATCTGAATTTCTGTTCTTTACTGTACAGTTTGAAAAATATTACTTTTTAAAATTTTTAATAATTAGCAATAATTAATTTTAAATTTTATATTAAATTTAAAAGTAAAAAAGAAAAACATTCATTTTATTTTAAATAAATTTTAATAGATTCTTTTTTCCTTTTTCCTTTTGCAAGATTTTAAACTTTTTTTACTTTTGGCTCTTTTCTCTCATCATTCTCCTTTCCTAAATTAAAACATTCTTCCAAAGGGGATTTTATTCTTCTAAAAATACTTCTGAAGACAGAAAGAGGTAGGGATCTTTTCTTTTCCCTGATGAAACTATTGCAGCTTTTTTTCTTGTGAAGAAGATGAAGCGGATTCTTGTGAAAAGACTTTATTTGGCATCCTGAATGAACTAAATCATTTGGGACTATGTTCTCAGAAGTGAAGAGAAGTTACATGTAGTTACAAGTATTTGAGATAACTCTGACCTTTCTTACAGATGAAATAACATAAGTAATTACGTCTGTTTTAATATTTGTTATTAGTAATAAATTGTAATTTCAGTAAAAAAATCTTTCTTACTACAGAAACTCTATCATCTCTAAAATCAAAATTTACAACATGTACTTCCCAAGGCAGCAATCAATAGGTGTGGTCTATTATTTAATTTGGTTGCCCCATCATTATATATAAATGATACAAGGTAATTAGGCCGTGCATTGGATAGAGCATTCAGGAAGTACTGAATTCAAATGCACACTCAGATATTTATTAACTGTGTGACCCTGGGCAAGTCACTTAATCTGTATCTGCCTCAGTTTTTTCTTCTAGAAAATGAAGATAATAATAATACCTACCTCCCAGGGTTGTTGTGAAGGAAGAAATTATTTAAAAGTTGCAAAAATGTGTTGCAAACCTTAAATGCTATATGCTTGCTAATAAAAAGAATATTCCATTTTCACTGGTAGTTCCATTTAATGAAGACTTTAAGGACTTCATTAAATAATGCTACATTTTTTCCCCATTTGTCAAAATAATCAGTACAAATGCTTCTCCTGCTCTTCATTTGCCAGTGAGACATTGACCCCTCTATCAATGTTATTCTTCCCAATACCACTCATTAAAATAGTGTATTCTATACAAATCTTAGGGCCTACAACATTGGCTGCTTCACTTGCCATTTTTAAGCAAAAGGTTCCTTTGGAGCAAGTTTTTGAGACCTCCCACTCATCACGCTGACTATATTGTCAAGCTGGGTTGATGTATTGGTTAGTTTTCCTGATCTGTTTCCCTCCTTTTTATTTTATATTATTTGTTATTGGCTCTCTGGCTAGTGAAGAGAGGAAAGATATAGTTGAAATATAGGCAAAATGAACATTGATTTAGAGCTGGAAGTGACAGATGTCACGTAGGCCAACTCCCTCATTTGATAGATGAAGAAACTGAGGCCCAGGGAGATTATCAGAGGTAGAAGTGACAGAACCAGGATGTGAACCCCTGTTCCATATCCCCAAAGCCATCCCTCCTTCTACTGCACTAAGCTGCTCCCCCTCAGTTTTACCTTTTTGTTTTACAAAAGATATCAATAAAATAATTTTTTAAAAAGATACTGCACATATGTTATCTGGGATGTTTTCTGACACAGTCTTGTAAATAGTTTTCATGTGTCATTTGACTCCCCGATAATTTTTATGAGTTTGTCGCCAACATTGCTTTTTTTTTTTTTTTTTTTGCTTTTTGGAGGGCAATTGAGGTTAAGTGACTTGCCCAAGGTCACACAGCTAGTTTTACCAACATTGCTCTTGCCCCAACTACCCCCACCTTCTCATAGTTCTTTGACTATGTTTATCTTTGATACATGCCTTTCTCTCTTTCTTTCTCTCTCTCTCTCTCTCTCTCTCTCTCTCTCTCTCTCTCTCTCTTTCTCTCTCTCTCTCTCTGATGTATGTGTTCTCTTACTGTTCTAGTTTCTCTGCTGCATAGCAATGGAGTTGGGGGTAGTGTAATATTCTCTTTGGGCTAACTCCTTCCTACCCTCACTTTTCCTCCTTCTTGTCCTCACTTCTTTTAGCCTCACTTCTTCCCCTTCCTGCCCTCCTTTCTCCCTCACTTTTTGCCATCAATTCTCCCCCACCCCTACCCCTTCCTGTTCTCTACTAAAGACACAAAGGTCTGCCTTCTCAAGATACACCAGAAGCTTGGTAGCATCACTGCTAGACTTCCCAAATTCTAACTGTTGGCTATGAACACTTGAGAACAATTTGTTCCAACAACTGTAAAGACAGCTGAAGCAGGCATTGTAGAGTGTTTAAAGTTTGGTCAAGCATTGAATACACCAAGGGCATCCACTGCACCTTGGGTCATCAACAGTCATCTTGACTTTCATCCTGCCACTGGACATCAATGACTGAGGAAGAGAGAAGGTGAGGCTAATGACTTTGTGCAACTCTGTCTCCCTTAAATACAATGTATTCACAAGTCAAGACATTACCTCCTGATGTCATTGGTCCTCTTTGGAAAGGAAAGATCAACAACATACCATAGGGTATGACTGATTCTTTGCAATCAATCATAAAATATTTCCTGTGTGATGTCATGGGTTTTCATCCAATGATCAAATACCTCCACACCTCCCAAATTGATTAAGGTCTTATTTGTATTTAGTTTACATCTTTGATTAAAGTCTGGGCTTACTGTGTTCAGTAAGATTATAATCTGGGGGTCAGATTATATCTTCCCTCACACTTACACACTAGACACACACCTCTCTTGGGCTATGGTGGGCGGGTGGGTGGATAGGTAGGTGGATGCAGTACCTGGCAGAGACTGAACTCTGGTGGCTATTCAACTGTCCCACTTGCCTCAGTACCTCTAACATCTTTCTCAAAACTTATACACCTAGCATCTCACCCACCCCTACTCACATCTCAACCTGTAAGACTTCTCTAGTGCAAAGGAATGATAAGAATTATCTCTTTATGTTCTAATCCCTTTTAAGTCAATGGATCAAAAACAATGTTTCCGGCAGGTTTTATCTCATTTTCAGTCATAAAAGCAGTACTTTAGGGTAACATGAACTCACTCTTCTTTTCCAAAATCTCAATTATAGATCTGTAGACTAGTGTATAGACCAACCACAGGAAAGGAACTCCAAGGAGAAGGTGGATGGTTCATTTTGGTTTGTTGTGATAATCTATTTCTGCTGTAAGGACATCTGAGGAATCTCTTTGGTACATACTTCTGATGCCATATTTCAAGTGGAATGGTGGGAAGAAGAGGGAAGGGATTAGATGTTTAGTACCTGGAACAAATGGCACATCAACACTGCCTCTGGCATTAAACAATTCATT
The DNA here is from genome assembly GCA_011680675.1 of Gymnobelideus leadbeateri. Taxonomy (NCBI): domain Eukaryota; kingdom Metazoa; phylum Chordata; class Mammalia; order Diprotodontia; family Petauridae; genus Gymnobelideus; species Gymnobelideus leadbeateri. The sequence continues at coordinate 134,043 of WOXC01007466.1, read as the reverse complement.
AAACATGAAAAAGAAACAAACGTTATGGGTTTTAAACAGTCATGGACTTAAAAAAACATTGGCAGGAATTCCTAGATTCTAGGGGTGACTGGAGAATCATTCTTCACATAGAGTCTAAATATGAGTGGCAGGGGAAAGAGGCTTACAGCAAGCTTATTGCCGTAGAGAATTAGGGTCCCCAAGTTTGCAGAGCCAGGGTGACAAGGAATATGAATAAGGGTGTAGGGCATGATCTCTAAAGTTTCTCCCAGCATAAGGATTGCTGAGGGATGGTGATGTTAAAGTGGGGCTACGAGAACTTTGCCTCCAGGTGAAAATTTAGAGGGTGCTGTGAGTTTTTATATTCCTCTAAGGAAGAAAGGGGATGAACCTTATGGAAGGGCAGAGTGTATAGTAGGGAAATGTCACAGTATCCTTAGAGCTTTTTGGAAGCAGACTCCCACTGGGAACCAGAAGAGTGGCTCATTGAGTCTCTGACTCATTTCCTGAGGGTTAACTTGGTGGGGGAAAGAGAATATGGAGGTCCTAGCTGGGAAAACCAAGCTCTAGCCAGATTTAGGGGTGGAGAGGCACCCGAGAAAGAGGCTCATTGTAGCCACTGCCCATGACAACCCATCCCTTCATAGATGACAGTGATGGAATGAGGGATCATGGATATGCAGACCATCTGCCAGCTACTTCATCTCCTCCTCCTCCCCCAACCACTTTCCCCTCACACACAAGGCTAGGGGCAGGCCCAGACCCTTGTTCCCCCTGAGAGAGGCTGATGGATTGGGGTAGATGAGCTTGGAGGCTAGTATGTACCACAGAAGAACTGAGAGGGAAGTCTGCTAGCTCAGCTGTTTTTCCCAAATCATGAGACTAATGCCGGTGCTTGGGGAGTGCCAAGTGAGCCTTGGCCAAATTTCAACAAGCGGATTTAAATATCTCTAAAAGGTGAACCTGGGAAACCTGTATTCTAGTCTCTGTTCTAACATTAACTATGGGTATCAGTTTCATTTTCTATGAAAATGAAGGAGTTAGACAAAGTAGTCTCTCAGGCTTGTTTCAATTCTAACAATCTTTAAGATTTGGGCTCCATTTGACTACACCTCAACTCAGCCTCAATTTCAGTAAGATTTGAACAAGCCATGCTCTGTGACCTTGGAGAAGTCACTTCTCCTCTATAGACCTCGGTTCCCTTTTTTGTAAAACCAAGGGAAGTAGCATGGTGTAATAAATAGAATAGTGGACTTGGAATAAGGAAAACCTTCATTTGAATCCCCACTCTTTCACTTACCAACCATATGATCTGGGGCAAGTAATTTAACCTCTTTTGGTCTCAATTTCCTCACAAGATGACCTCTGATGACCATTTGATTTCTAAATCTGTGATCCTATGTTTTAGGGAATTGGACTAAATGATCCAGTTATTATTTGATTATCAATTAAAATTATTACAGGATGATATTTTGAAGATTTGGAAGAAGGTTTAGTATCAGGTCCTCTTTTAGCCCCCTCCTCAGAAGCATCTATAGAAGTAGGGGTTACTGGGGGTGGAGTCAAGATAGCAGAGTAGAAACAGGACTTCCATGGGGCTCTGGATTCCACCTCCCCCAATTCATGTAAAAGGGGACTCTGAACAAATTCTGGAGCTACAGAACCCACAAAATGACACAGAGAAGCTAACCTCCCACTGAGGAAAGCCCAGCAGCCCAGCAGAGACCAGCCAGCACAGTGCTCTAGGAGCCTACCCCAGCCCCACATGAAGCAGAGGGTTTAGCCCCAGGGTGGCCTGACCAGCAGTCCACTGGAGGGACACCAGAACACCAGCAGCTATGGTGTTTCCAGAATTACAAGTGTGTAGATGCCAAGGACAAAGTGAGAGGTCAGTACACTGTGGACTTTGGGACTAGTGGGGAAAACATTGGCTTTTGCCCCCAGGGCGAGAAGCAGCTGAGATGCTTAGACGCAGCTGGCACCACATTGCAGCTGCAACTCCTGGCCTGCAGACTGTAGGGGGACCTGGTGACCAGTCTGGGGGTAATTGCTCTTGCTTTAACCTTCTTGGACCTGGACTGCCATCTGGGGTGGAGGTCCTGGGGTGCGTGACCAGCTTGCCAGAGTGTGTGGAGGCTTCAGAGAGGGCACCCAAATAATACCCCCAGCAGCTGAGAAAACCCCAGCATTTGGGATGGAAGCTCCCCTGTCTGGTGGCAGAGTCCTACTGTGGCAACAAGTCCAAAAATCAAGTAATTGAGTGGCAACATGCCCAGGCAAAGGAAACAAAATAAACAGAAAAATTCAACATTAGACTCCTATTTGGGGGGCAAAAAGGCTCAAAGCATGGAACAGGAGGAGGACTGTGAGGTCAGAAATCCTGCACCCAAAGCTTCAAATGAAAATTTGAGCTGGTTACAGGCCATAGAAGACCTTAAGGAGCAGATAAGAGAAGTGGAGAAAAATTGGGAAGAGAAATGAAAATGATGCAAGAAAATTATGAAAGGAGAGTCAACAGCCTGACTGAGGAAAATAATGCCATAAAAAATAGACTAAGTCAAATGGCAAAAGAGGCTCAAAAAGGCAATGAGGAGAAGAATGTCTTAAAAAGCCAAATTTGCCAGATGGAAAAAGAATCTCAAAGGCTCACTGAGGAGCATCTTTCCTTCACAATTAGATTGGACCAAAGGAAAGCTAGTGACTGTGAGAAATCAAGATGCTATTAAATGGATCGAAACAAATGAAAGAATAGAAGGCAATGTGAAATATCTCATGGGAAAAACCACTGACCTGGAAAATAGATCCAGGAGAGACAATCTAAAAATTATTGGACTACCTGAAAGCCACAATCAAAGAAAGAACCTAGAAACCATCCTCCAAGAAATTCTCAAGAAAAACTGCCCTGATGTTTTAGAACTAGAGGGCAAACAGAGGTTGAAAGAATCCACCCATTACCTCCTGAAAAAGATCCCAAAAAGAAAACTCCTAGGAATATTATAGCCAGGTTCTGGAATTCCCAGATCAAGGAGAGAATATTACAAGCAGCCAGGAAGAAACAATTTCAATATTGTGGAAACACAATCAGAATAGTCCAGGACCTGGCAGCTTCTACACTGAGGGATCGAAGGGCATGGAATATGATATTCCAGAGGGCAAAAGAACTGGGAATGAACCCAAGGGTCACCTACCCAGCAAAACTGAGTATTTTGTTTCAGGGGAAAATATGGTCATTCAGTGGATTAGAGGACTTTCAAGCATTCTTGAAGAAAAAAACCAGACTTGAGTAGAAAATTTGACATTCAGATACAAGAAGCAATAAAAGCATGAGAAGGTAAACAGGGAAAAGAAATCATAAGGAACTTATCAAAGTTGAACTATTTACATTCCTACATGGAAAAAACGATAATTGTAACTGAGCAAACTTTTCTCAGTATGAAAATAGTTGAAGGGTATAGAAATAGAAATAGAAATAGAAATATATATATATAGTCTTTATTGGAGGGTATATAGGCATAAGAATACATATGTGAATGTGTATATATATACATATATATACATATATATATATATATGTTACAGGTATACATAGACAGAGGGCACAGGACCAATTTAATAGGAAGGGATAGTACTTAAAAGGTGAAATTAAGAGGTGAGAGAGGAATATAATGAGAGGAGATGGGGAGAGACAGAATGGGGTAAACTATCTCATATAGAAGAAGCAAAGGAAAACTGCTACAATGGAGGGGAAGAACAGGAAGGCAAAAGAGAATGAGTCAACCTTATTCTCATTGAATTTGGCTCAGGGGAGGAATGACATACACACTAAATAGGGTATCTCACCCTACAGCAGAGTAGGGGGAAAGGGAATGAGAGGGGGGATGATGGAGAGGAGGGCAGGTTAAGGGAGGGAAGTTTGATCCTGTCCCTCTGAAAAGGGACAGAATCAAAGTGAGAGCAGATAGGGATGGGATAGGATGGAGGGAAATATAGTCAATCTTTCACAATATATCTATTATGGAAATGTTTTGCATAGCTACACATGTACAGCCTATATTGAATTGCTTATCTTCCCAATAAGGGTGGGTGATAAGGGAGGAAGGGAATGAATTTGGAATTCAAAGTTTTAAAACCAAATGTTTAAAAATATATATATATATATATATATATATATATATATATATACTATTATTAATGCTATTTTACATGTAATTGGGAAATAAGAGGAGGGGATATCCTGGGGGACTGCTCTTTTGGGGAGGTGGGTAGGGGAAAAATGGGGAGAAAATTTGTAACACAAAAACTGGTGGAAATGAATGAAGTAAAACAGAAGTTAATAAAGCATTTGAAAAAAAAAAGAAAAAATAATTTTTAAAAAAGTAGGGATTACTACTGCATCCTTCCCTATTCCTCCATAATCAGGCTCCTTAGAAGTCAACTGTGGGGAAAAAAACTAGATCTTAACACTAGTTTTCAAGAATAATAGGTTAAGGGGCACCCAAGTGTACAGTGAATAGAGCACTGGCCCTGGAGTCAAGAGGACCTGAGTTCAAATCTGGCCTCAGACATTTAACGCTTACTAGCTATGTGGCCTTGGGCAAGTCACTTAACCCCAATTTCCCTGCCTTCCCCCCTCCAAAAGGGTAAAAAAAATAAGATACTTTAAAATTATTAAATGGTTAATGGAATTAATTAATTAATTAACCAATTAATTAAAGTTAAAATGGAATTCTGTCAGATACTGTCCTTCTTCCCCTAAAATGGCCTTTTGGCATCTTGAGTTCTCCCCTCCAACACTGGGTAGTATTTATCCCTCCTTCCAACTGAAGACAGCTTTCGTACTACTGGCTCCAGGCACAAAATTCCTAGTTATGACTCTGCCGTTCAGCTCTAATGGCAAGGATCCAAAATCACAAAGCCCACTCATAACCTGTCACTTTGATGTTGGTTGGTTGACACAGTGTTATTACTACTTCCTCACCTTCTGCAATTCAGTAGATATATCCCACTCAGACAATAGAAGGCTCTTTACAACAAGGACTTGTAGAAGGAGTAGAAATATTAACTCTGACTTCAGTAGGTCCTGTGAAGTGACAGAGAGGAATATAAATGATATCTGGCTCCAGACCAGTAGAGGGACCAGAGTTAAAGACATATATACAGTTCTGATGAGATCCCTGGGAACAGCTATGAATCAGCCCTTGTGATACTCTTGAAATAAATTCTCCCTCCTTAATTTGCCTGGAAGAAGAGCTTTGCATCCTTTCCACCCCCAAATACACGTGTCTGTATTTACACATACATCGTTTGTATACAATATGAAACTGGGTTCCCATAATTCTACTTGTGAAATCAACATGGACATTGACATAATGTCATAGACCAACTTTTATTGATTTAGGTCAGGGAATCTGAGCTTATATTTTCTACAATAAATTCACTAAATGTATAGAACAGTTTGGGGGTTTTTGAGTGAAGGAGATAGTTCCTTTATAATATAAATACTTTTGAGGATAGCTTAATTTAAATTAGAACATCACATATATGGCTAAAATTGGGGAAAAAAGGGGGGGCGGAGCCAAGATGGCGGAGTAGAAACAGCTCGTCCAAGCCTCTCTGCCCCCAGATTCTCCACAAACTATGTAAAAAAGGATTCTGAAAATCTTCTGGAGCCCCAGCACCCACAGAACGACACAGAGAAGCTAACCTCCCGCTGAAGACAGCCCAGCACCCTGCAGGAAGGACCAGCGCAGTGGTCTGGGAGCCGGCAGCCGCGCAGAGCGCAGGAGCCGAGCCAAGCCCAGGTCCACGTGAGCCGAGGTCTTAGCCCCAGGGCGGCAGGGCCAGCAGCCGGCTGGAGGAACCCCAGAACACCACGAACTGTGGAGACGCCAGAATTATCAACATAGACTTGCCTAGGACAAAGTAAGAGGTTAGTGTCCTATGGACTTTGGGACCTGTATTTGAGGAATGCGTCAGCTCCCTCCCCTGGGGGCTAGAAGCTGCTGAGGAGACACACCACTGTGTAGTTTTCAGAGGCATTTCCGGCTCCCAGCCTACAAATCGTGGGGAGATCCAGCGATCAGTCTTGGGGGGTAATCGCTCTTGCTTTAACCTCCCTGGATCTGAATTGTGATCTAGGGTGGAAGTTGTGGGTGGGTTTACAGCTTGCCAGAAACGGAAGTTGCCCCCCACACGTTCGGGACGAAAATTCCTCTATCTGGCCTTAAAGCCATCATGTGGCAACAAGCCCAAAAGTCAAATAATTAAGTGGCAACATGCCAAGGCAAAGGAAACAGAAAAATGCAACCCTAGACTCCTATTTTGGGGGCATAGAGCGGGAAAAGGACTGTGAGGTCAGAAGTCCTGCTCCAAAAGCCCCAGGGGAAAACATGAGCGGGTTGCAGGCCATAGAGGACCTTAAGAAGGACTTTAAAAATCAAATAAGAGAAGTGGAGGAAAAATTGGAAAGAGAAATGAGAAGGATGCAGGAAAAGTATGAAATGAGGGTCAACAGCCTGACTGAGGAAAACAACACCTTAAAAAATAGACTAGCTCAAATGGCAAAGGAGGCCCAAAAGGGCAATGAGGAGAAGAATGCCTTAAAAAGTCGAATTTGCCAGATGGAAAAAGAATCTCAAAAGTTCACTGAGGAGATTCATTCCTTCAGAGTTAGACTGGAGCAAATGGAAGCTAGTGACTTTATGAGAAATCAAGATGCTGTTAAGCAGATCCAAACAAATGAAAGATTAGAAGGCAATGTAAAATATCTCATGGGAAAAACCACTGACCTGGAAAATAGATCCAGGAGAGACAATTTAAAAATTATTGGACTACCTGAAAGCCATGATCAAGGAAAGAACCTAGAAATCACCCTTCAAGAAATTCTCAAGGAAAACTGCCCTGATGTTTTAGATCCAGAGGGCAAAATAGAGGTTGAAAGAATCCACCGATCACCTCCTGAAAAAGATCCCCAAAAGAAAACTCCCAGAAATATTAAAAAAAAAAAATTGGGGAAAAAACAAATTAAGATAAAAAATTAGAAATGCGTAGGGAATTATGTAATAATGCTTATAAAAACACATATTTTCAATTGGCCTAATCTCATAAATATAAACAACAATTGTTCATTAAAAATAGTTTTCTTGGGGCAGCTAGGTGGCACAGTGAATAGAAATAGAACACTGGCCCTGGAGTCAGGAGAACCTGAGTTCCAATCCAGCCTCAGACATTTAATATTTACTAGCTGTGTGACCTTGGACAAGTCACTTAACCCCAACTGTCCTGCTTTCCCGCCTCCAAAAAGAAAAAAAAAATTGGTTTTCCTTTCTTGAATAAGGGAAATGTTTGGCTTCCTACAGTCACTTTTCCCTCCTTTTTTTTTCTGATGGTCAGGACTTTTTTTGCCTGCTCTTATTTAAGAGCTGCTTCTTCTACCACTATTGCCTCTAGTCTTTGGCACTTCTTCCTAGGGCAATAGAACCATTTTCCAGGTCTCCTGAAAAGATGTACAGATCTCTGCAGGTAGAACAGTTTCTAAAAGTCCTCCCAGGCCCTAGTCCCCCATCCCCAAACTCCTCACCATGCTTTCTAGTTTTTCAGTCCACAGTATATCTATGTAAGTACAAGGAACATATCCAAACATTCATACACACACACACACCTTAGAACACTGAGGACAATAATGATTATAGTTAGCATTTATATAGTGCATTCAGGTACACAAAGAGCTTTAAATTTATTGTCTCACTTGAACCTTACAATAATCTTCTGAAAAAAGGTGCTCCATGTGACAGACTGAAGAAGGCTAAGTGACTGGCCCAAGGTCACTCAGTCAGTGAGTGTCTGAAGCAGATCCAGATTCAGCTCCTTTTGTCTCCAAGTCTCTCACTCTATCCATTACACCAGCTAGCTGCCCTATGACAAATCAGCATTGTGTTCTTATAAACTGTCTCAGCTGTGTGTTACTGTAAGTATTCTCCCTGTGTCTAGTAACCTGTGTCCTTAGGACAAGTTACTAGAGACCAAAATAATGGGGCAAGTGGGGGCAGAGTCATAGTTACAATAAGCACCAACATGGCCTGAGCCTTTGAAACAACATAGCAAGGAAACAGTAATGGGTCAGGGCAAACAAGCCTGAATCTCAAATGGTACTAGGTGAAAAGGCCATTAGCCCTAGCATAGGACTACCATGCCCTGGAAGATCCTAGCTGAAGTAAAGGAACACCTATGGACATCCATACTAAAAGATCTAAAACAACAGCTTTTATCTACCTCATCAAGGGAAGAATAAAAGGAGTGCTCATCTGCCTTGTCCTAGGAAAGGGATCCCTTCCAGTGGCCTATTTGCAGTTCGGTGGATGGATAGGATGGGTGCAAATGTAAATTACTTTTACACACAGGAAAAAGTCATGAGCACGGCTTTTGAAAAATCCTAGGTTCTAAAAGAATCTTTTAGAGAAATGCTTGGTAAAATTACTTTTCTGATATACATGAGGATCATGAATTAAGAGCTTTGAAAAACTTAAGGTAGTATGTAAAGACAAGCTATGATCATTCCTATTACTATTGTAATTATAAGGAGAAAGATACTAGGTCCATCGTCTATGCATCTAAATCCAATCGGGAATGGAAACAATTTTTGAGATAAACAAAACATTTGTTTTAATTGTTTAGATATTTCAGGCAAAAGTAAAGATCTGGAACAAAGTTTTCTGGATAATTGCCTTAATTTTCCACTTGACTAACAATGCATAGAAATCCAGTAGCAACACAAGCACAGGGAACCTTTGTACTTCTCCCAAACTCTCCCACAGCTCTACTTTAGAACTGAGAAGTTCATTTTTTTTTTAGTTTTTTAAATTAATTTATTTATTTACTTTTAGTTTGCCACATTCAGTTCCACAATCCCTTGAGTTTCAAATTTTCTCCCCACCCCCACCATGGTGGCATGTAATCAAATATAGGATCTATAAATACTTTCACATTAAACAGTCAGGTTGTAAAGAAGGATTATAACCAATTGAAAGAACAATAGGAAAGAGGAAACAAAACAAGAAAGAGAGCAGGTACTTTGCTTCAATCTGCATTCAGACTCTGTAGTTCTTTCTCTCGATGTGGATATCTCTTTCCATCATAAGCCTTTTGGAGTTGTCTTATAACCTTACATTGCTGAGAGGAGTCCAGTCTATCAAAGTTAGTTATCACACATATGATGTGTCTGTAATTCTATACAAATTTCTCCTGGTTCTGCTTTTCTCACTCTGCATCAGTTTGTATAAGTCTCTCCAGATTATTTATGAAGTCTGTCTGTTCCTCATTTCTTATAGCACAACAGTATTCCATTACATTCATATACCACAACTTATTTAGCCATTCCCCAATTGATGGGCATCCCCTTGATTTCCAGTTCTTTGCCACCACAAAAAGAGCTGCTATAAACATTTTTGTACATACAGGTCCTCTTCCCACTTCTCTGACCTCTTTGGGATACAACCCTAGAAGTGGTATTGCTGGGTCAAAGGGTATGAAATTATTTATAGCCCTTTGGGCATAGTTCCAGATTTCTCTCAGAATGGTTGAATCAGTTGACAACTGCACCAACAATGCATTAGTGTTCCAATTTTTCCACATCCTTTCCAGCATTTATCCAGCATTTCCTGTTCTGTCATCTTAGCCAATCTGACTGGAGAGATGTGGTACCTCAGAGTCGTTTTGATTTGCATTTCTCTAATCAATAGTGATTTAGAGCATTTTGAAAAGTTCATTTTTTATTGGTCACTTTTTATGGGTCACATTTTTTATTTTAGTCACAGTAAAACGACTATAGCTAGTGCTCTATATATGTATGGTACTTACTGTAAAAAAAAAATAAAACTTTTCGTCTACTTTCGATGAGACAGCAGATCTAATTATGTGGCAGAGTCTAATAGCGATGATGATATTTGACATTTTTCCTTTAGGTAATATCACTTTAAGGTTTACAAAGTGCTTTACACATATGATCTTATTTGAGCCTAGAATGTAATGCCACTGAGGGCAGGGATTGTTCTATTGTTGCCTTTTTATTATCAGATCCTTGCCTAGTATAGTGTTCCACACATAGCAGCTATTTAATAAATAATTGATGATTTTAATCAAATTATTATTTAAACAGTCCATAAGGTTAGCCTTCTGTCCAGGAAGCTGGAGGAAAGTCGGGAGAAGAAGATGGATTTAACAATGAAAGTCATTTTCATTTGTTCGTGGTTTTAAAACATTTTAAAAATGTAATCAGGTTCCTGCTACAAAGAGATAAAATGAGGTATACAAGGGAGAAAATTCAAACGAAATTCTCCTGCTTCATCGTATTTAAGAATTGTACTTCAATCAGTAGGAAAAATTAGACATTTCTCTGTTTATAAACAAAGTAACAAGGTCTCTTCCTCCTTCATTTAAAAGTTTCTTCAGCCTTTGCTCACTTTAAAATCACATTACCACATTTCTATTTCTGTCCCACAGACTCCAGAGCCTTTCGATATTAAATTTTTAACACGACAGATTTGGCGACAAGACCTCCCACAGCTCCACAACTGGTGGGCTTAAGAAAAAAGCCCGTGGAATTTGGCTACAGAATATCAATGCATTTATGACATCAGTTTAGATCGACGTTAGCAGGTTAGATAGAAATTCAACATGCCCACAGCAGTTAGTATTCTAAAGTAAGATCCTGAGCTATCATTCCTCTCTTTTTTTAATTTTCCAAGGACAGAATGAACAAAATCACACATGAACAGTCTTCTAGGCCCTTAGACACCCCGAGATCACCTGCCATTCCCAAATGGTTCAACATTTATCAAGTCCACAAAAATCTTAGGACATTCTCATTTCTCTGGGCTCTGACCAAGCAATTGATACAACTCAAAAGCAGTTAAAGCTTTAAAATTCTACATCTAAGCACACTTGATAGTTTGTTCTGAATTTTAGGACAATTTGGTAGCTGGTGACTTTTATCTGATTGTCATGCCATTGCCATCTAGTTCGGAGATGGCAGAATCCAGGGCAAGGATATGGCATTTAAATCCTAACCAACTCTTATCTAAGAAACCAATTGTACCAGGTCCTTGTAGGGACAGTCAATTAGTACCTTTTTAAAAGCTCCAGATCATGCAATGAGATGATAATAATACAACAGTTACATGACACCGTAAGGTTTCCAAAGTGCTTTAAAACATGATCCCATTTGAGCCACATGACAATCTCATGAGGTAGGTAACATTATCATCCCCATTTTATAAGGAGGAAACTGAGGCTCAGAGAGGTTCAGTGACTTACCCACGGTCACACAGGTAGGTAAGTGTCAGGATATGAACTCAGGTTTTCCTGAGTACAAGTCCACTACTCTCTTATGTCACATTGGTTTTCTAAAGGAGATGGGGAAGAATTTCAGCATCTCTTTAAGGGTAATTTAATTATTATTCAACTGTTCCCAAATAGGGGTTTAAACTAGGTGACACAGTGGATAAAGGGCTGGGACTAGAGTGAGAAAGGCTCATCTCTCTGAGTTCAAATGTGAACAGATGTGTGACCCCGGGCAAGTCACTTAACCCCATTTACCTCAGCTTCTTCATCTGTAAAATGAGTTGGAGAAGAAAACCCCAAATGAAGTCATGAAGAGTTGGACATGACTGAATAACAACAAAATATATGCTCCAAAGTATTTTCTGTCCTCCTTTTCACCTTGCTACCTTTTCCTTTTTCTTTTTCTCTCTCCCCATGAGTAGTGGTGATATGAGCGTAGAGTGAGGGGAAAAAGAGATGACTGCATCTCATTCTCCTCTCCTCAACACAAAGTCCTAAGAGAGGGCTTTTTCTTTGTCCATTACCCACCCTTATCCACCCACCCCAATACTCCCACTTAAAAAAAAGAATTATCAAAAACCTTTCTTATCATTTGAGTGATAAGAAGTTCTAGCATCATGCTCTGGGACATCAGAAGTCACAAGGAGACCTAAGAGATGAAAAGTTTGAGACACTGAAATCAGAAGAGATTATAAGGATGTTGATTGCCAAAAACTGTTCTTAAAAGAGATTATTTCCCAGCAAATATGCAAAAGAGATCTGCCACACAAGATGATGATACTATCACTGGTCCAGGAGGTACACTGGATCTCCCACTCTGATTGTTCCTGGATCTTCCAGGACAAAATATTGTCCAAAGAGAGGTGCCTTGCCATATACCTTTTGGTCAGAGGGATCACACTGCCGATAACTGTAAAGAGAAAAAGACTATTATAAATCATGGGTGAAATAGAAACAGGTTCCCAAACAGCAGATATTTTCTTCCTGCTTAATGTTAATAAAATACAACAGAGTGTTGCGTCCTCTCTCAGACGCCATCTTTTGCTACTGTCTTTTCCTTTTTTGGACACTGATAAATTAAAGACTCAACCTGCTACCACATCTTGACCCTCCCCCTCTTCAAAATCTGATATTTCTTTCTGCTGATTTACCGGTTTTTTGTTAATGGTGCTATCATTCACCAAGTTGCCAAGCCTTGAAAACATTTTTGATTTCTCTTTTTTGTCATCCTCCATTTTCAGTCACTAAATCTTTCTGATTTCTTCCTTAAAATGTCTCTCGGATCCATCCCTTCCTTCCAGTTCTGCTGCCACCATTCCAGTTCAGACTCTTATTATCTTGTAACTGGACCATTGCAACAGCTTTTTAACTGATCTCCATGAACTCAAGTCCTTTCCTCACCATCACTGCCTCCCTGCTCCAAGCCATTCTGCACACCAGATTAATCTTCCAAAAGCATTCAGTCTGCGTACTTTATTCATTTTCATAACATAATGGTCAAGTCATTGCCCCATTCAACTTGACCAAGGTATTATGGGCAAGGTCTTAAACAGGTCTTATGGGCAAGGCACATAAAGAGCTGAATCATAGCCTTAAATATCATACATCCTCTTGGTCTTGTTGACTTTATTATGAAGTCAAATGGAGAAAGAAGTTTATGTACATATAATGTATGGGTTGAAATGCAAGAGGAAAAAAATGAGGTACAGGTCCAAGTAGCCTGACTGTGGCAATGACAGAGGGCATAGGAATCAGATGAAATGCCAGGCTCTTGGTCATATCTGGTTGAAACCATTGGGAGATACCCTATGGGAGACTATACCAGTTCTCCCATTTGATGCAAAACTCTTACCTTTCCATCTGATATCCTGGAGTCAGAAGGACCTGAGTTCAAATCTAGCCTCAAGATGTTTATAAGCTGTCTAATTCGGGCAAGTTACTTAACCTCTGTTTGTCTTAGTTCCCTCAGCTAAAAATTGGAATAACAATAATGCCTACCTCTGAGGGCTGTTAAGGATCAAATGAGATATTTGTAAAAGTGCATAGCATAGGACCTGGCACAAAGTAGGCATGATACAAATGCTTGTTCCTTTCCATTCCCTGATATAGGAATTAGCACCATTTGAATCCTCCATGACAAAGGGCATTTCTGAAATCAGTGCACTTAGATACGTTCCATGAATCTTCTTGACATTTTGGAATGACTGTGTTCTTTGTGACTAAGTGTAGCTTTTGTATAATGTACAATTTTATAAAATATTTGTTGGGAAATATAAAAAAAGTTATGTATGTATTTATTCTACTATTTATTATTATGTAATATATACATTATGTGTATACATGTCTATATATTTTTTATTAGTAATAGTATCATGTGTTGCATTGGGCTTTTTCCCCCTTCATTAAGTGTTGATATTATTATTCTATCTATAAGAAGAAGGGAGGGGCGGCTAGGTAGCACAGTGAATAGAGCACTAGCCCAAGAGTCAGGAGGACCTGAGTTCAAATCCAGCCTCAGACATTTTAACACAAAACTAGCCAGAGACTTAGGCAAGTCACTTGACCCCAATTGCCCTACCTTCCCCTCTCCAAAAAAAAAAAAGAGGAAGGGAATAGAGTATTGGGGAGAAACATTTCAATTGTCATATGGAGAAAGTTAACTGTCATGGGTAAGAGAGAAAGGACTAAGAAAATTTCTTTACTGAGAAACCAATTGAGTTAACTGTCATCTTAGAGAAAAATTGAAGAAATATTTTGAAAGAAATAATTTTAAGGGTGGTTAGGTGGTACAGTGAACAGAGCACTGGCCCTGGAGTCAGGAGGACCTGAGTTCAAATCTGGCCTCAGACACTTAACACTTACTTACTAGACATTAGGCAAGTCACTTAACCCCAGTTGCCCTGCATTCCCCCCTCCAAAAAAGGCAAAAAAGAAATTAGTTTAACTCTTATCCTTCGATGAAGATATTCTGTAGAGAGAATATTCTAAAAAGAAAGCTAGAGAGCTTTTGATTAGCATCCTGAGAAGACTGAATGAATGATAAAACTATAGTTCTAGTACTGTTGAGAAGGCAGCAATTGCAGTTTATTTTTGGAGATAACTCTGGCTATGATTTTTCTCAACTGATATATTGCAGAGATATTTAAATATGTCTTTTTATTATTTGTTACACTGTCAATAAATTGCTTAGCTAATAACATCAATGTTTCTCTACGCCTATGAGAATAAGATTTTATGTGAAATATTGAAATAAATGAAAACTTAAGAGACAAATAGATTCCTTCGATTTATTTATAATAAATAATTATAAATATATAAATATTACATATATTATAAATATAAAATCAGGTAACTGATTGATTAATAAATTATTCATCTCTATTTAATTTATGGGGAAATTTGGGAATAAATCCCTTGATTGCCTTATGACCTATGTCTAGAATTGATAAGGAAATGAGCCAGTGAGAGAGAGTGGTGGTTGGTTTGGTTGTTGTCTAGAATAGTTCACCACACCCCATACAGTCTACATAAACATTGTTATCTCCAACCCTATTATACACACATTATTACAACATTTAAACGTATTGTGTTTTGTATATATTTCTGACAGTCAAGGAAGCAGTCAATCAAATGGTATTCCCCATTGTGTTACATTTACTATTAATGTGAATTTGGTGTTTGCAGAATGTTTTGTTTCAGAGACTTAAACACTGACTATGGGTAGAAATTTACACCACCCTCAATAACCCTTCCTGCAGAAACTATGGATATTATTGCCATGTCTTTAAAAGGTAAGAGATAAATGATTTAGACAAAAGGGTGACACCATAAGCAAATTAGGGGAGCAAGGAACGGTTTATCTGTTTGATCTGTGGAGAAGGGAAGAATTTATAACCAAATAAGACAGAGAATGAGATATAAAATGAATAATTTTGATTACACTAAATTCTTAAAATTTTGCACAAAAAAAAAATCAATGCAACCAAGATTAGAAGAAAAGCAGAAAAATGGGAAATACTTTTTACAGCAAGCATCTCTGATAAAGTTCTAATTTCTCAAATACATAGAGAATTGGGCCAAAGTTTTAAAAATACAAGTCATTCACCAATTGACAAATGATCAAAAAATATGAACAAGCAGTTTTCAGATGAAGAAATCAAAGCCATCTATTAGTCATATGAAGAAATGCTCTAAGTCACCATTGGTTAGAGAAATGCAAATTATAACAACTCACACCAATCAGATTAGCTAATATGACAGAAAAGAAAAATGATGAATGTTGGAGAAAATGTGAGAAAACTGGGTTACTAATGCACTGTTGGTGAAATTGTGAACTGACCTAACCATTCTGGAGAACAATTTGGAGCTATACTCAGAATAATCAAACTGTGCATACCTTTTGATCCAGAAATACCACCACTAAATCTATATCCCAAGAAGATTATTAAAAAGGGGGAAAGACCTACATGTACAAAAATATTTATAGCAACTCTTTTTGTGGTAGCAAAGAATTGGAAATTAAGAGACTGCCCCTCAATTGGGGAATAGCTAAATAAGTTGTGGTATAGGAATGTAATGGAATACTATTGTGCTATAAGAAATGACAAGCAGGTGGATTTCAGAAAAACCTGGAAAAACTCACATACATTGATGCAAAGTGAAATGAGCAGAACCAGGAGAACATTGTACACAATAACAACCTTGTTCGATGATCAACTATGATTAACTTAGCTCTTCTCTACAAAGTCCAAAAGACTCATGATGGAAAATGCCATCCAGAGAAAGAACTCATGGAGTCTAAATACAGATTGAAGCATACTATTTTCTTTTTTTTTTCTTTTTGGAGTGCAATTGGGGTTAAGTAACTTGCCCAAGGTCACACGGCTAGGTTTTTGTTTGTGTGTGCATTAAGTGTCTGAGGCCTGATCCGAACTCAGGTCCTTCTGACTCCAGGATCAGGGCTCTACTCACTGCGCCACCTAGCCACCCCAGAAGCATACTATTTTCACTTTCTTTCTTTTTATGTGCTTTTTTCTTTTGTTCTGTTTCTTCTTTCACAACATGTCTAATATGGAAATATGCCTTATGTGATTGCACATATATAACCTAAATAAAATTGTTGACCATCTTAGGAAGGGGAGAGGAAAAAGAGAGGGGAAGAAAATTTGAAACTTTATTTTATATAAAAAAGAATGTTAAAAATTGTCTTCACATGTAATTGGAAAAAAATACTATTTAAAAAAAAAATGGAGGGGGGCAGCTACGTGGCACAGCAAATAGAGCACCAACCCTGGAGTCAGGAGGTCCTGAGTTCAAATCTGGCCTCAGACACTTAACACACATCTAGCCATGTGACCTTGGGCAAGTCACTTAACCCCAATTGCCCTCCAAAAAGCAAAAAAATAAAAATAAAAGAGAAAAAAAGAGGTAACTTATTTTATGAAGTAAAATGTTATAGAGAATTCCTTAGGCCTGAATAAGTATCCTTAGAGGACTATTTCCAGGATTGAAGAGGAGTTAGTTTGACATCATTGGTGAGAATATTCCATTTCATATCTCTTTCCTCTGATTTTTAAGAGCATAGAGGTGATTCTGGCTACAAACTTTACCCCTTGAATATACATTATAAATATTTAATGATGTCTTCGCATTGTTATTTACTATTGTAATAAATTATATGAGCAGCAATACTGCTAAATCTATTAGAGTAAGAGGAGGAGGGAAGCCAATGAAGAAAAAAATGTCTATAAATTAAGGTCGCTAATTAATTAATGAGATTTTGCATTTCCATTAATTCATTCACTTAAAGGAAAGGAAAGGAAACACCAGAATGTACCTCCTGATTTTCTCAGAACCCAGGAAGAAAAAATAGTAAGGAAATTGACCAATAGCAGGAATAGATGTATAAGAATTGGTGTAGTTGTATGTACATACATTGTCCATCTATCCAGAGTTCAGGTGAAGACTCATTGTCTGTAATTTGTTCTGTGAAGTTTGGATTCAGTCAAAGGGCAGCACTTGAGGACCTAGAGGGCCATATGTAGCCCTCTATGAATAAACGAATAAATCAATGAAGTTTAACATTCACAAAAACCTAAATTAGAGGGAGAGGGAGAATGAGGTGTCTCTAATAGAAGTGATATAGCAACAGAAAGAGAAAGAAACAAGAAGAGAGACAGGCAGATAAAGATGGAGAGACAGAGACAGACATAGAGGCAGAGAGAGATGGAGAAAAGACAAGGGGAGAAGGGAAGGAAACAGAGGAAGAAACAGTAGGGGAGAGGAGATGAGAAACAGAAAGAGTGAAATTCTCTCCTTCAGCTTTCACTCCTACTCAAACCCAAATCCACTTTCATAAAGGAAATTATTTCTACATAGCAATAACTCTAGCTCACCACAGATGTTGGGTCAATAAACCAAGCATTCAAACCCTGTGACTGGACCCTTTAAGGTAGTGGGTAGGGAGGGGGAATGAAGGGAGGGAGGAGTGTTGCAGCAACTTGTTCCTAATTTTGTCTTTAAATCTAACAATTTTAATGAGAAGACTGACTAAATACACCCCAGAGCTACCTGACATGAATAAATCCCATAAGCCATGAACAATTAACTCAGCCTACCTAGTCTGTTTCGTGATAATACCACAGTCCAACAATATATTTCTGTTATGATCTTGAACAGTCTGTGTGGCCTGGGAGTATCTGGGTCGGCCTCACCTTGTCAGTAGGATGACAAAGTAAGGATATTCTAGGCATCTATCACTTTGAGGCCCAGACCCAGAGGCAGAGCCCTTTTCCTTTTAAAGTCCCTGTTTTCAGATTATCAGGTCAGTCAAATACTTCAGACTTTGGGATCACTGGTTCTCCTCCCTGAAGATTTTTTTAAAAAGCATAAGACTAGTAGTTAGGAGACCTGAGTTCTAATCTTGACATTTCCACTTACTGTGTGGGTAACCAGAAAAATCACTTCACTGAATGGTAGCAGAGTGCTGGACCTGGATACAGGAATGCTTGAATTCAGATCCAGCCTCAGATACTTCCAAACTGTATGATCCTAGGTAAGTCACATTACCTCTGTTTCCCTCAGATCCTTCATCTAAAAATGGGAATAATAACATCATCCACTTCCCAGGGTTGTTATGAGGACCAAATGAGATAATATTTGTAAAGCACTTTGTAAACCTTAAAACACTATATAAATGTTCACTATTCTTTTGGTTTCTACATCTGTGTGATGAGGGGAGTATCCTTCCTGGCTATTCTCAGGAAGGGTGTCATTACTGGTAAATTGTCAGAGCCCTAAGTCTTAGACCAGGAATGGCGAACCTGTGACCTCCAGGCCATGTGTGGCCCTCTAGGTCCTCAAGTGCAGCCTTTGACTGAATCCAAACTTCACAGAACAAATCCCCTTGATAAAAGGATTTGTTCTGTAAAACTTGGAATCAAAGGACCTAGAGGCCTTGAGGCCACAGGTTCCCCAACCCTGTCTTAGACCCTCCCTCTAGTCTTGTCCCCACTCCTGACTGGTTACAAATTAACAAACCAGCAGTTTCTCTCCAGTTCTTCATCATTTACACAGCCCCTTCTCAGACTTCAGTGTATTGGACAAGTCACTTAACCCTGTTTGCCTCAGTTTCGTCATCTGGAAAATGAGCTGAAGAAGGAAATGGCAAACCACTAGTGTCTTTGCCAAGAAAATCCCAAATGGGGTCATGAAAAGTAGGATATAATTGAAAAATGACTGAACACTGCATCTTTTAGGATTACAGGGCTTTATTTCATTATTCTAGATTTACACATTGTTTTCACCTACATTCTTCCATTATCTTCATAGCACAGCTGTGTAGTAGGTAGAGCAAGTAATGTTATTATACCCATTATAGAGATGAGGAAATGAAGCCTCAGGGAGATTTTCATGTGCCCAAGGTTACACATCCAGTAACAAACAAGAACCTAACTAGGTCTTCTGACTCCCGATTCAGTATTCTTTCTCATATTTGCCGTCTCACAAACCAGCACAATCTTACTTGCTCTAAATACGTGGGCATGTGGGAAAGTATTTCTAAGGCTGGCTTATTACCAAATCATTCATTCCTTCAACAAGCATCTATTAAGTGCTTACTATATGCACTCTACGGTAGTCTGTGCGCTGACTTTTTACCCGTTAGTTCATTAATCAAACACCACCCACTCTTTGTTGGGCTGTACAACTTAAGAAGAGCTCCCACATGCCTTCTCATTCAGCATCTTGCAAGCTGTTAGGCAATTGCCCCAGTGTCAGAGACAGTGTGGCCTAGTAGAAAGTTTACTCATCTTAGAGACAGGTAACGCTTGTGTTCCATTCTCTCCTATGACATTTACTAGCTGGGTGATTATGGGCAAGCTGTTAAACCCCTCTCAGCCTATTTCCCCATCTATAAAAGGGGAATGATTCTGTCTGCAAGGCAACTGCGGACCAAGTAAGATAGTGTCTATAAAGCATTTTGCAAACCTAAGCTCTCTATATAAAAATCAGTTAGCCATTACGATTTCTTGCATTCTTAATGCTTTGCCCCACAAGACATCACTTGCCAGCAAACCCTGATTCCTGTTGTCAAGCAGAGAGGCTAGACGGCTCAGATAGGAGATTTTGAAAGGATCATTTCCTAAATAACTCAGACATAAAGGACTGAAGCGCCTGACTCCCTGCTGGAAAAACAGAGGGGCTATTTTCTGACTCTAATGTTGACTTAGGTTCTCCATAATTTATGTGAGCCTCTGGGGCCCTTTTCCCTCCCAATTTATGACCACCTGTCTTGGGGGAGTATATAAATTACACTTATGACAATTTAAATCTTGGTAAGAGATAAGAGAGAGACACCTAGGTTGGCTGCACTGTCTCACGGAGCATTAGAGGCAATTAGGCCCAGATTGTCGGGATGTACGAACACTCGTAATATATGAGCACAAGGGCATCAGTTTCCCATTGCACATTCTCATTGTGTTTACCTTTGTGCCTGGAGTCAATTATCCCCTTCCCACAAATACGCACTCACAAATGGAAGAGGGGCAGAAAATACAGAGGGATTGCATGGATGGGTCTGGGGGCCATAGAGGTACAAGAATCACAGTGAACTTTCTCACTCCAGGGGCAAAGGTGACCGTTTTAAAGTCCAAGATCCTACAGTATCTGAGAGGACAAGAAGCAACATTTAAAGGGAGCAACAGCGACTTCCCAAAGTGACTCAGATGATTTATGCATCCCAGCAGCAGGAAAATGTGAAGGGGCCAGTGCTTTTATATTTAAAGGAGCCTGGCTCCTGAGACCCTTAAGGAGAGTCACATAACAGATGCAACTAGGTGGTGCAATGAAGAGCACCAGGCCTGAAGTCAAGAGGAAATGACTTTGAGTCTAGCCCCAGATACTTACAAGCTGAGTAATCCTGGGAAAGTCACTTAACCTTTGTTTGCCTCAGTTTCCTCATCTATAAAATGGGGCAATAACAGCACTACCTCCCAGACTTATTGTGAGGATCAAATGAGATCATTGTAAAGTGCTTAGCACAGAGCCTGGCACATAGTAGGTGTTATAAAAATGTTAGCTAGTAGTAGGACTAGTAGTTGTTTGTCTTTTGTTTTTGAAGAAGACAAATGACATCACAGGATTTAAGTGAGACAGAGTTGTACAGAGTTGTCAGCCTCAACCTCTCTTCCAGAGTCATGCAAGTCCAGTGGCAAGACACAAGTCAGAACGACTGGTGATCTAGGTGGCACAGTGGGTAGAGTGCTGGGCCTAACTCATCTTCCTGAGTTCAAATCTGGCCTCAGATACTTACTAGCTGTGTGACCCTGGGCAAGTCACTTAACCCTGTTTGCCTCAGTTTCTTCATCTGTAAAATGAGCTGGAGAAGGAAATGGCAAAACCACACCAGTATCTCTCCCAAGAAACCCCCAAAGGGGGCCATGAAAAGTCAGACATGATTGAACAACAAATAGCAATAGCAGCAGCAGCAGCAGCAGCAGCAGCAGTAGTAGTAGTAGTAGTAGTGGTGGTGGTGGTGGTGGTGGTGGTGGTGGTGGTGGTGGTGGTGGTGGTGGTGGTGGTGGTGGTGGTGGTGGTATGGTGATAGTAATAGTAGTAGTGGTGGTAGTAGTAGTAGCATAAAGAATCCCTCATTTGGAGTCAAGGTATCTGGTTTGAATATCAGTTCTGCTACACTTGAGCTATGTCCTTGGGCAAATCAATAAACCTCTATAAGTGCTAGAGCTGGAAAGACTTGAGTTTTAGTAGCTGCTTGAGTTTTGTATCTAAAGACTTTTATAAACCATAATGTGATATTTAAAAGTCAGCTATTGTTATTATTCACCTCTTTGGGTCTAAGCTTCTCATCTAAAAAATTAAGGGGTTAGTTTCTAGGATCCATTCAAAATCTAAAATCCTGCAGTGCTGGGTACTAGGCAGTATCTGTCCTGGATACACAAATCTAAGTGCCCAATGACTCTGTTTTGCCATACCTCCTTAGGGTCTCCAGGGGTTCCTTCCTGTTCATGACGCCAGTGTCTGGATCTACAGTTGTTAAAATGCACCTAAATAAAATACAGCAAACAATATATTATAGCTGGAAATGAGCGGCACTGCCTGTTTCTTCCAATCTGTAGAACACTTACCGGCCACAAGCCATTATCCTTTTCATTTCCACATCACCAATGAGGATTTCATTCCAAGAATCCTAGGAAATAGGCAAAATTCACCTTTATGTCATCATTCCTAAATGACTTGTCTTGAACACCCACTATAAACATTGCTTCTAAATTATTTAACAAAAAGTCACAACAAAGATGTGATACTCACACCAACCACAACTTATCATTACAAGGCATTTTCATATATAGTCCCTTCATTTGATGCTTGAAACAATTCTATGATGCAAATATTATTTTCCCCCTTTAACAGATGAGAAAATTGAGACTCAAAGAGAGTAAGAGATTTGCTCATGGTCACAGAGACAGTAAGCAGAGAATTCAGGACTTAGAGCCAGGGTTCCTGATTCTCAGTTCAAAATTCTTTCAAGTATTACCAAGCTGCCTTTTCTGGGAGAACGGAAAACACTGATAGTCTTCTCCTCACCCTGCCTTTGTTATGTGCCACTCTTCCCTACCTAGCTGGAACCTCTCTCTCCCTCCTTTTAATTCACCTCCTGTATGTTCAAAACCTGGCTCAAAACCCACCTCCTTCAAACTGGCTATGATCAAATGCGATATTTGTTAAGTACTTAGCACAGAACCTGGTACATACCAGGTGATTGATAAATGCTCATTTCCTATTTGATCTTTGGCAATTCATTTACTTTCTCCGGGCCTCAATTTCCTCAATGCTCTCATCCCTTCCAGCTCCAATAATCTATGAAATGATGAGCCTATTTTATTGATGAGGGCATTCCACCAGCCAATACTGATTATACTGCTACCTTTTCATTCTTCATGACTCTGGGCCCTTTTTCCCACAATTTCTCCATAGAGAGCTCTCCTAATAAAGATGTCCTTGTTCCTTCAGTTTCTTTGGGGCACTCATGGCTGTCCCTCTATTGTCACTATTCTCATGATATGACCAGGGCACCTCCTTGTGCAGTCATGTATTCCTAAAGTTTTTCACTGTTTCTTCTCATGCATATGTCATCATAGGCAACATGCCTTGCATATACTTATTCAAGGAAGGCCTACATTTCAAAACACTTTAAACCAACAAGTATTTCTTGGGCACTTATTATTCAGAAGAAACTGCTCTAGGAACCAAGGGGGATATAAAGAAGTATAAGCCACGAGGGGTGGCTAGGTGGTGCAGTGAATAGAGTACCAGCCCTGGAGTCAGGAGGACCCAAGTCCAAATCCAGACTCAAACACTTAACACAAAAACTAGCCATGTGACCTGGGCAAGTCACTTAACCCCAATTGCCCTCCAAAAATAAAAAAAAAGAAGTATAAGCCACAGATCCCTCCTTCAAAGAGTTTACAATCTATATGACATCATGAAAAAGTTCATAAAGAGTTAAGAAAGACAAATAGTTCAAGACCTCAGTCACAAGCTATTCAAAGATACTCGGTCCTTGATTATTTATCAAATGAAGTAGGGAGATACCAATTACCACAGAAGTTTAAAGAAGGAATGATCAGAGATGAGCCCCAAAAGATTGGTAGGCTTGGACCCTGAGATCCCACTGCTAGGCAAACAACTCAAGAGGGTCAAAGATAAAAAGATTCTATATATGCTAAAATGTTCATTGGAGTATTTTTATGGTAGTAAAGAAGTGGGAAAAATTAGATGACCATCAATTGGGAAATGGTTGAACAAATTATGCCTCCTAAATTTAATGGAATATTGCTGTGCTAAAAGAACTGACATAATGAAGAATTCAAAGAAAGGAGGATTATGAATTGATGCAGAATGAAGTGAGAAGAGACAGCAAAACAACATATACAATGACTACATTGATGGAAATGGAAAGAATGATAAAATGAAATTGAAAGTTATGCAATTATAATGATAAAAGTTGGGCCCTGGGAAGAAATGTGAAAATGAACCTTCCTCTCCCCATTCTGGATGCTATGGGTGTGGAAACTTACATACAATGTAAAATGTAACCCATGTGCTCAATAATTTTGCTGAACCACTTTTTTCTCTCTTTTTAAAAAATCTTTGTTGGTTTGCAGAGTCAAGATGTCAGAGTAGAAACAGGACTTCTGCATG
Source organism: Gymnobelideus leadbeateri (assembly GCA_011680675.1). Lineage (NCBI taxonomy): Eukaryota > Metazoa > Chordata > Mammalia > Diprotodontia > Petauridae > Gymnobelideus > Gymnobelideus leadbeateri. The sequence goes on along the minus strand of WOXC01007466.1, from coordinate 110,007 downwards.
GCTCCCACTCCCACCTCCTCCAATTCATGTAAAAAATTACTCTAAACAAACTTTGGAGCTACAGAACCCACAAAATGACAGAGAGAAGCTAACTTCCTGCTGAAGACAGTCTGGCATGACAACAGGAAGGGGTCAGCACAGCGCTCTGGGAGCCAAACCCAGCCCCAAGTGAGGTGGAAGTTTTAGCCTCAGGGTGGCCACAATCAGTCAAAGGCTGGAGGGACTTCAGATCACCAGCAGCTGTGGCAGTTTCCAGAATTATCAACCCATAGATGCCAAAGACAAAGTGAGAGGTCAGTGCAGTGTGGATTCTGGGAACCAGGAATTCGGGAGTTCAGTCCAGCCTTTACGCCCTGGAGGGAGAAGTGACTGAGGTGCGGTGGCCACTGCCTCATGGCTGCTTCAGAGTTCCTGGCCTGCAGATTGTAGTGGGACCAAGTGATCGGTCTGAGGGGTAATCCTTCTTGCTTTAACCTAATTGGATATGGATTGCTGTCTAGGGTGGAGGTCCTGGGGTATGTGACCAGTTTGCCAGAGCATATGGAGGTTTCAGAGAGGGCACCCAACTAATAGTTTCAGCAGCTGAGAAAACCCCAGTGATTGGGACAGAGCTCCCCTTTCTGGTAACAGAGTTCTACTGTGGCAAAAAGCTCAAAAGTCAATTGAGTGGCAACATAAGGAAACAAAGCCAAGCAGAGCAACCTGACATTAGACTCCTATTTGGGGGACAAAAAGGATCAAAGCATGGAACAGGAGGAAGACAACAAAGTCAGAACTCCTGCACCAGAAGCTTCCAAGAAAATATGAGCTGGTTACAGGCCATAGAGGAGCTTAAAAAGGATTTTGAAAACCAAGTAAGAGAAGTGGAGGAAAAACTGGAAAGAGAAATGAGAATGATGCAAGAAAATTATGAAATGAGAGTCAACAACCTAACTGAAGAAAATAACACTTTAAAAAATGCACTAACTCAAATGGCAAAAGAGGCTCAAAAAGGCAACAAGAAGAAGAATGCCTTAAAAAGCTGAATTTGCCAGATGGAAAAAGAATCTCAAAAGCTCAATGAGGAGATTCATTCCTTCAGAATTAGATTGGAGGAAATGGAAGCTAGTGACTTTATGAGAAATCAAGATACCATTAAACAGATCCAAACAAATGAAAGAATAGAAGGCAATGTGAAATATCTCATTGGAAAAACCACTGACCTGGAAAGTAGATCCAGGAGAGACAATCTAAAAATTATTGGACTACCTGAAAACCATGATCAAAGAAAGAATCTAGAAACCATCCTTCAAGAAATTCTCAAGGAAAACTGCCCTGATGTTTTAGAACCAGAGGGGCAAATAGAGGTTGAAAGAATCCACTGATCACTTCCTGAAAAAGATCCCCAAAAGAAAACTCCCAGGAATATTATAGCCAGGTTCCAGAGTTCCCAGATCAAGGAGAAAATATTACAAGCAGCTAGGAAGAAACAATTTGAATACTGTGGAAACACAATCAGAATAACACAGGATCTGGCAGCTTCTACACTGAGGGATCAAAGGGCCTGGAATATGATATTCCACAGGTCAAAGGACCTGGGATTGAAACCAAGAATCAACTACCCAGCAAAACTGAGTATCATGTTTCAGGAGAAAATATGGTCATTCAATGAAACAGAGGACTTTCAGGCATTCTTGATGAAAAAACCAGAGTTGAATAGAAAATTTGACATTCAGATACAAGAAGCAAGAGAAGTATGAGAAGGTAAACAGGGAAAAGAAATCATAAGCAACTTATCAAAGTTGAACTATTTACATCCCTACATGGAAAAACGATCATTGTAACTTATAAAACTTTTCTCAGTATAGGAATAGTTGAAGGGAATAGAAATGTGTGTGTGTGTGTGTGTATATATATGTGTGTGTGTGTGTGTGTGTGTGTGTGTGTGTGTGTGTGTGTGTGTGTGTGTTTATAGGAGGGTATATGGGTATATGAATATATATGTGAGTGTATGTATATATGTGTACAGGTATACATAGATAGAGGGCACAGGACCAACTTAATAGGAAGGGATGATACTTAAAAGGTGAAATTAAGAGGTGAGAGAGGAGATATAATGAGAGGCAATGGGGGGAGACAGAATGAGGTAAGTTACCTCATATAGAAGAGGCAAGGGAAAACTGTTACAGTGGAGGGGAAGGACAGGAAGGCAAAAGGGAATGAGTCAACCTTATTCTCATTGAATTTGGCTTAGGGAGGGAATGATATACACACAAAATAGGGTATCTCACCCTACAGGAGAGTAGGGGGGAAAGGGATGAAAGGGGGGATGATGGAAGAGAGGGCAAGCTGTGGGGGAGGGAAGTTGGAAGCACCCACTTTTGAAAAGGGACAGGATCAAAGTAGAGAATAGAACAAGTGGGGGGGTGAGATAGGATGGAGGGAAACATAGTCAGTCTTTTACAATATATCCACTATGGAAATGTTTTGCATAGCTATACATGTACAACCTATATTGAATTGCCTATCTTCCCAGTAAGAGTGGGTGATGAGGGAAGAAGAGAATGATTCTGGAATTCAAATTTAAAAATCAAATGTTTAACATGTATATTATTATTATTATTATTATTATTATTATTATTATTATTATTATTATTATTATTTTACATGTAACTGGGAAATAAGATATACAGGCACTGGGGCACAGAGATCCACCATGCTCTACTGGAAAGTTGGAGGGGGAATGGGAGAAGACACGGGAAAAAGCAGATTGGGGGAGGGGATATTCAGTGGGATGGCTATTTTGGGGTGGTGGGTAGCGGAAAATGGGAAGAAATTTTGTAATTCAAAATCTTATAGAAATGAATGATATAAACTAAAAAAATTTAAAAGAGAAGAAAAATAAAAATTAAAAAAATCTTTGTTCCAAGGGAAGGCTCACTATGAAAAGGAAAAGAATGGAGTAAAAGAGATATTTAAGAAATGAGATAATATAATGTAACATGTTTTGCAAACCTTAAAGTACTATATAAATGCTGGCTATTATTATAATTACATTCAAACAAAAGGCTTCAATAAAAAAATTTAAAAAGAAAGATGGTTATAACTGAAAGGTTGAAAGAATAGGGAAGATAGAGGACATTTTACTAGAGATATTCTAAATATGTCTAACAGAAATCAGAAATATAACGGGGAGACAAAGGACAGTTATACACTCGCATGGAGTGTGATAGGGGAAGGCAGCTAGATAGCACAATAGATAGAGTGCCAGGGCCTAAAGTCAGAAGGCTCATCTTCTGGGTTCAAATCCAGCCTCAAACAGCTCCTAGCTACATGACCCTAAGCAAGTCACTTCATCCTGTTTGCCTCAGTTTCCTCATCTGTAATATAAGCTGGAGAAGGAGATGGCAAACCATTCCAGTGTCTTCACCAAGAAAATTCCAAATGGGGTCATAAAGAGTCAGTCACAACTGAAACAAGAGACCATCAAGTAGGGTGGGGCAAAAGTCACATTCTACAAGTGATTTAAATGTTGACCTAGCTATTTGGCTTTCTATAGATCCATCCTTTATCAGTCTGAAACCATAACTTACCTACCATGAGACTTTCTCAAAACAGGTCTTTAATTTACCTAATGTTCACTCTATATGATGTGTATATTGCTATATTGGGGGAAGAAAAAAAAACAAGAAAAGTGTTCCTTCCACTGATGTCTTATACCAGAATCAATTGAGCAACTATTTAGCAAAGCCCTGCTCTATCTAGGATTTTACCACATGGGGGCAATGTGGTCACAAAAAAACCTGAAAGCTGTAACAAGAAACTAATAAAGTCACAGGAATAGATAGAGACTGGTTCTGTATTTTTATTCATATAGGGAACACCTGGTGGAGGAAATTCTATCTATTCAAGTAAATACTTTCTTTGCAACTTACTGTGTTAGATGGTTGTCTCAAAAGCGCTTGACCAACTTGTCTGGGGACAACAGTATATATCACAGGTGGGACTTGAACTGGGTCTTCTTGGCTCCAATGCCACCTTTAATCCACTAGTCTACGCTCCTTCGCCAATAAAATTATTGGATCATAAATTTAAAGCTGGAAAGGGTCTTCCCCTTCATTTTGTGAATGAGGAAACTGAGACCAAAAAAAGTTAAGTGACTTGTCCAAGGTCCTTTGATTCCAAGGCCAATGCTCTTCATTCATCAATTGTAAATGCATTCATTCCCTCAATAAATGTTACTCATAGCTTAGTATGTATCCAATTTTCTTGGGAAAAGATAGTCCCTGCCCTCAAGATTCCTCTACTCATGGAGCACTCTGCCCAGGTAAGTCTGGGTGGTTCTCAGAAGGCCAGCCCTGTGATGCCATGTGCTAAATGTTGCATACACAAAGGGAAATCTGACTTCTGATTCATGGAGGGACTTCTGGTGCAGGAAAATTCAGAGAAGAAAGAAGAAAAAAGATGAGTGAGAAGGAAGATCGGGACTTTGAATGGCAGATGGGAGACCTCCCCAGATTTACAGTGGTAAAAATCAGAACCTGCATCCCCAAAGACTGCTAATATTAAAATTTCTTCTGAATCAAATAACCCCTTTAATCTTGAGCAGTCTATCACCCAGAGTACCTAGGGTAGTTAGGGGGCACAGTGAATAGAGCACTGGGCCTGAAGTTAAGAAAGCCTGAGTTCAAATTTGACCTCAGACACTTACTAGCTGTGTGATCCTGGGCAAGTCACTTAACCCTGTCTGCCTCAGTTTCCTCATCTGTAAAATGAGCTAGAGAAGGAAATAGCACACCATTCCCATTCCAAATGGGATCACAAAGAGTAAGACATGACTGAAACAACTGAACAACAAAAGTCTATCACCCAACCTAATCTGTATTGCTTCCCTTTTTTGCTTTATTACTTGCTCTGATAAATGTTTTTCTGTTATCTGTGATTATCTTTTCTATAACAATCATTTTTTGGAGGGGAGATAATATGGCTGAGATCAAATTGTTACCTTCCCAATTCAGAGCAACCAACTAAAACTCAAAGCATCATATTACTAGGTTAGAAATATCAATGTCTAGAAGATATAATTCTAGTCTAATATTCCTCTTAAAGATAGGAAAGCAAAGGAATAATCACCTAGTTATAGCCATCTTTCCACAAAGGCAGAAATGCTAGTCTTGCTTGGGGAAGTAGAACTAACCATTTCAGATCTCTATTTATATATCCCTGTCCTATGTACCCTTGGTCCTTGTGGTCCAAAACAACCTGTTATACTCAAGCATGGGAGTTCAGCTATTTATTATCTAAATTTGTATTTATTATGATTACTTGCTATATAAGTACAATTCAATAAATATGTATTAAATACCTGTGATTTATAAAACCTAGTTTCTAAATAGAAAAAAACAAGAATACAAGCTAAACTATGGGCCATAAGAGAGGTTTAAACAAAACATTATTGGTGCTCAGTGCAGGTAGTAATCACTTTTGCTTCTGCTTGAATAATCAGTTCCCTCATGAGAGGGAGATGAGAGCTTAGCCTAGAAGAATTTCAATTGCAAAGTGTCAGGTAGAAGGGGTGTTGTATAAAGGTAGCAATGCAAAAAAATAAAAATAAATCCAATTTGGCTGCAGAGTATGGCTTATGTAGAAAAACAGTGAGGGAGATGAGACATGAAGATAAGATTGAGACCTGAGGGCCATATAGTAGAAAAAAGGTTTGAAAAATGAGAGAATAGGGGCGGCTAGGTGGCGCAGTGAGTAGAGTGCCGGCCCTGGAGTCAGAAGGACCTGAGTTCAGATCCGGCCTCAGACATTTAACACACACAAACAAAAACCTAGTCGTGTGACCTTGGGCAAGTTACTTAACCCCAATTTCCCTCCAAAAAGCAAAAAAAAAAAAAAAAAATGAGAGAATAGACTGTATTAACTGCATTCTTAATACAAGCAAGAAATAAGCACTCCAGCAATGCCCTGCTATATAAATTTGACCACACGGGGGAAAACTCATCAAAAACAATTCAATTTTAGAAAATCTGAGTTGCAGGTCCTGGTGGGAAGACAGTTAACTTGGGCTAACAATTCTGGATTTTATCTTGAAGATAATAGGGAATAAATGCAAGGTAGAATGGAAAAGAGCGATAAACTTGCAGTGCTAAACTTGGAGTCATGGGTCCTGAATTTTAAAGCCAGCTCAAGCCAACAAGCTCTACACTTTCTCCCTGTGTGAGGTGAGGCAAATCTCTGGACTTTGCTGAGCCTCCATTTCCTCATCAGTAAAATGAAGGAGTTGGACTAACTGACTTCTGTGGTTCCTTCTAGTTCTATGATCCTAGAGTGGTTCTCAAAAAAAAAAAAAAAGATGACATGGAGTCTTCATTTAAGAAGACCAGGGGACTTTTGAGGCTACATAGTCTAGTACCCCCAATGAAGTTAAGTGACTTGTCTCAGATCATACAGGATATAAGTATCCAAAGGCAGGATTTCAACCCAGCTCCTCTGCCTCTCAATTCAGTATTTTTTCCACTGTAGTATGTTGTTTCTCACAGTAACCTTAGGTAGACACATCTAAGCCTCAATGACATCCAGGCTTCAAGGACAGACAAATATTCAAATGTGGAGGCTAACAGATGAAGCAGAGCACAGTTTTAGTGGAAAGAGACTTCAAGATGCCTTCGGAAAAGGCAGAAGTAGAAAGCAAGAGTCCTTCCAAATTTCAGATCACCATACCTATTTTGAGTTTAGACTGGGTCTCTCTAGTTCCATGCAGAGCTAAAATGTCTATGACCAAATAATGCTTGCTTTAGCCCCATGACCCAGACTTTGGCTAGGAAGTCTATGGTTGGAAGGGGAAGGAAAGTAGGAAACAAAAATTTCTATAAGTGATTACTACATGCCAGACATTGTGCTAAATGTTTTACATATGTTATATCATTTAATCGTCACAACCCTGGAGATAATATTATCTCCATTGTATAACTGAGAAAACTGAATCAGAGGTTAAATTACTTGTTCAGGGTTACATACCTAGTAAGTGTCTGACGCCAAATTTTAACTCAAGACATTCTGACTCCAGGTCATCATTCTATCCAATGAGGCACCTAGCTATCACCAGCACCAAGGGAAACGGGTACTAAACCAAATGTGGTTTTTCCTAACAAGGTGTATATAGAACCTAGGACTGATGGATACCTTCTATGTTGCATCCAATAGATGCCTTGGCTTCATTTACTACTCATTCACTAATACTAATTAAGAGCATTATTTTAAATCGTGATCTGAGTAAAGGTGCCTAAATAAAGTAACAAAAGGGAAGTCAAAGGTTGGGGGTGAGGGGCAGGAGGAGTTCAGGGCATAAATAGGTGAGAGCATGAGCCAGAGATTAAGCAATTGCATTTTGGGTAGATGAAAGGGGCAGGGAAGAGATGGCTGGGTGGTGGTAATGAGAAAGGAAAATAAAAGTCAGATATGAAGAACCTGATATTACCTGGCAAGCTGTCAAACCTGAATAACTTGGAGTATGATGGTATGTATCATCAACAGAAATACAAAAATAAACAGAGAAAGTTACTCTAAGTTACGGTATGTGCATTAACTGTAAGTCATATTTCTGGGAAAAAATGCATCAAAAATGATTCTCTTAAGTACATTCTTACACAATCAATAAACACGCTTGTAAGTAATGATCTGGATATCAGTTACCACATGGGAGCAAACTCCCATCTGTTTAACCAGGCTGTGTTTGAGGTGCTAGTGGGACATCAGGTGAGGTGGTGAGGCTAGCAGGGAGCTAGCAATAAAGATTCGGGGGTTATTGGCATTGAAGGTCATAGGAACAGCAGAGAGCATAGAAGGAGAAGGGAACGCCAAGAGTAGAACCGGAAGTAGTAAACGGAAAAAATGGGCAATTTAAAGTATAATGGATTTTGCCCTAGAACTAGGCTTGAATTGGGCCTGTGCCACTCAGTACCCACATGACTTCATGTAACATCCCTACACCTAAGATTTCTCATTTGTAAAATGAGGGCTTCCACTGCATGGCCTCCTGTTCCTGCTCTATGACCCTAAATCACTTAATATCTGTTTCCTCCAGTTTCCTCACCCGTAATATCAGGGGAAGATGGACTAGATGATCATTAAGGTCTGTCCAATTGATCACCCAATCCAGATCCTCGTGTCATTTATCTACTGGCCACCAAGTCTTTCTCCCTCCTTTCTCAAGGAGTTCAATACCCGGCTTGTAGATTTCCTCCCCATCCAAATTCCTACTAGAGGACATGTATGTTGAGGAGTATACAAGTGTTGAGGGAAGACTAGTACTCTGGTATGAAGGCATACATTGACTCCAACATACTGAGGTCATTTTGATCCTCTTCGAGTATGAAAGACAACAACTAAACACTGTAACCTCTCGATTCTTCATTCTCCTCACTGCTCACGACCTACTCCTCTTCTCCACATAATTTATACAGAGGGATGATTATACCCTTGCTTGATCTTGGCATTACCCAGTTGTTCCATTTCATGTTCAAATACTCAAAATTCCTTCATCAGTCCTTGTCTTATGCTTTACCCCTCCTGAACCTTTTCTTCATACTCGCTGGGACCCTTCAGTACTCTCCCAGATCCTCCTCCCTGCTCCCACATCACATTCCTCCTTTCTCACTCTCACCTTTATGGTTAACCACTTTAACTTGACCTTATCTTTTATTGTTGGATCCCTTGCCTTCCTTGTATTACTATGTTTCTGCATTACCAACCCCCAATCCTGTATTATGCTGGCCATTAGGTTCTCTCTTACTCCTCTCATTTCACAGAAGAAGAAATCGAGGCCCAATCTTTGCCATTAATTGCAGTCATCCTTTGAGGAGGGGGCCTCTCTTGTCTACCAGAGTTGAGCCTAAATTATTCATCACTGGTCTATCACCCCCAGTGCACAGCCTTGCACCATTTCCTAGCCTCCTGGGGATCCAAAGGCCCAAACTTTTGGTTTTTCAGCAAGTAAACAACTATCTCTTTTTATCTACATGGTTGTTGTTTAGTTTCAAGATGAGACTGGACTTAGAAACCTAGACACAAAATCTATGGATCAGTTCTTTCCTTTGGCCAAGATTTGAATGTAGAGAGGTTGAAATGGAATAGGATACCTCTGGCAGCAGCATGGAGGTGTTTCCTTGAATATATTCATGGAAGTTATTTGACTCTCCATAATTATACCCATGTGCATTAACATTCAGATAGACTTTTATGGTTGAGAAATGCCTCTGCTTCAAGCAATATTGAGGGCAGCCATACTTTACAGTGGTTTGCTCTCAGAATTCTAGTATTTCAATTGTTATGTAGGCCATATCATTAACAGTTTACTTTCATGGAACAATAGAGTCTTTAAGCACCTCATGGGATATGTGCCAATGAATTATCTGTCCTATCCATGTTAGATAACCAGTTTCATAGACATTTACATAATTATAAACAAAAGCCCCGTGGATTTGAATAGCTGTGCTCAAGAAAATCTCAAGAAACAAATTTAAAGGCCTAAAAGCAACACATCAGTCTCTACTAACACCAGGACACCTCCTAATTGCTTTGAAAACATCTGCTAATAGAGATATCACTTAATGGACCTTTTAAAGAAGTAAAAGTATTCATCCTTTATTGGTTCCCTATGACATACTCCTTATGTTGATTCACCAATCAATGTTTCTATTGTATCTATATGCACAGGTTTAAATTTTGCCTTAGTCTAATCTATACTTATCCTACAACCTTAGATAACTTTCTCTTCCTAACTTCCTTTCATCAAAGAGGAATATAATTGCCTTAATGAAAAATAAAGAAAATGCTAGAAATCTCTCCAAATAAAGCATTCTCTAAAAAAAAAATTGAGGCCCAGGGAAATTGCATGATTTGCCTATAGTTTCACAGGATTTGAAGATGCAAGATTGGAACCCAAATCTTCTGAACCAAGAGTCAATGTTTCCACTGGACTCTGCTGCCTCTCATGGATGACTAGAAATAGGTCTACTCAGGGAGGTAGTGTCAAGCCATCAGTTGTGTTCTCTTTGTGCTCACGCATGCACATGCACAAACACACACAATATTGATTTATAAACATAAAACAAGAATGAGGCAATTACAGAGAGATATTAATACCCAATTTGAAAGAGGAAACTCCAAATTAGTGTTCTACAACAGTGGTTAACTCCCACTCATATACCTAGTTAATTTAGACCATGTGTGAATGAATGGGAAATGTTACTGTCTAGTATTTGCACAAAAGGATTTCTAATAGGCCAAGATATGGGGTGAGGAAGAATGTACAAAAGTAAAGAAGAAGCAAGAAGTTTAGTTTTAGTAGGAAAATAACGGAGGTAACATTACTGTTAACTTTCAATTACCCATGGGCTACCTGAACTTCTACTTGGCCAACAAGGAGGTTAGGAGAGGGCCCAGAAATGGATTCTCTGAGTATTATGCAGATAATCATAGAACTATGAACACATGATTTAGTCAAGGGAATAGGGTTCTGAGAGGGAGTAGAATTATCTGGGTTTGGTTTTGGGGGGGTTGTCTTTTTGGAAGGGGGAAGGCAGAATAATTGGGGTTAAGTGACTTGCCCAAGGTCACATGACTAGTAAGTGTTAAGTGTCTGAGGTCAGATTTGAACTCAGGTCCTCCTGACTCCAGGGCTGGTGCTCTATTCACTGCACCACCTAGCTGATCTGTTTTGAAACTGAATTATCAAAGCCTCTTCTCTCTTCCATTAGTGTAGGTAGCAAGGAATTAATGATGTGGTTTAATAAAGATTTGAGAGTTTGTATATAGAGACTTTATATAATATAGACATACATACATATGATTATAGAGAGAGATTTTACAGAGAGACAAACTCAGTGTAATCACTGCATAATATTTGACTTTCAACCTAATCTGGAAAGTCACATTTCTTTGCCTGTCATGTTTCTATGCCTGGTGCTAACTTGACAAGCAAGAATGGTAAAAAATAAAATAAAATAATTTTAAAAGAGTGCTGGGCTAAGAATCCAGAGAAAACTAGGCTTAAATCCTACCTCTGACCATGTGGCCTACCTAAGACAGATCACCTCCCCCTCTCCAAATCTCACATTCTTCTTCTATAAATTGTAGATAATGACAGCTTTTATACCCTACTTCAATGGGTGGCTGTGAAGATCAAAGAAAGTAATGTATTTAAAGTGTTGCATAAACATTAAACCACCATGTAAAGGTCAGTTAGTATTATTATTACTCTTAGATAAGGGCAGGAGGAATAAGCTAATAAGATACAAATCAAGTTCTTACCGAGACACTGATTCAGAAAGTGGTGGTGGCCAAGTGGGAATGAACAAAGAAAGGGGCAGGGCACTGTCAATGAGAACTTTATTTTCATAACCTATTAACACCTATCACAATACTCCCCTGGGAGCAGACAAAACAGATCCTGTATTACCCATTTTACAAATGAGGAAACTGGTTTGAGAAATCCAATACTAAAATTTAGACTTCATGACTCCTTTCCTTCCTACTAACAAGAGTTCTCCAGAGAAGCTCTTGAAGAATCTGTATTACTAGCAAGAGCTTATAAAAGATTGAGTTTAAGATGGGATCACAGGATCAGATTTCAAACTGGAAGGGACTTCAGAGGTCACTTGGTTCAACTGCCTCATTTTACAAATGAGGAAACTGAGGCCTAGGTAGGTAAGTAAGGTCACCCAGGTAATAAGCAGCAAAACCAGGATTCAAACCTAAGTCTTCTCCAAATCCATTCCTTTTTCTACTCCCCCTCACTGCCTACTTCACTTGCCCACAAATTACAACATCCAAAATACAGGTGACACAGAAGCTAAACAGACTAAAAAATAGCATGCAATAGATATGGCTCTGATTGAACTTCCAGGTGGTATCTGACAGTCGAAAGCATCATATGCCCTCTCTTTCATTCATATATCTCAGGGGTACCGATATACCACGTGGCATGCTATGGGAGAAGAGATCAGAATCACCACCACGCTGCCAGGCAGAGTTGAAGATACCCCATCACGGGGATGAAAAATCCTGAGTCATCCCAACTCAGGGTATTTATGGTGTAATGCAGTAAAGGGGCTAAGCAAAGAGTTTATCTTAGTTGGAAAACAAGCTGAAATGTACACACCTACCTTACTACACATTAAGCTATCAAGCTGCCTTTGGAAGACGCTGCTTTCTTTGGCAGCTAGCTCAGAGTAAGAGCTCCTGTAACAACAGCTCTCACATTGATATATATATTCTATATATAGCTATATATGTTGATATAGAGAGTTTACAAAGATCTTACAACAGAGGTAGTGCAATTTTAAATATCCTCATTTTAGAGATGAGGAAATTTGGGCTCAGAGAGGTTTTGTGGCTTAACAGAGCTTAAAGGTCAAGTCACTTAATCTCTGTCTGCCTCGGTTTCTTCAACTGTAAAAATGAGGATATTAGCACCTATCTCCTAGGAGTTTTGTGAGAATCATATGAGATAATATTTTTAAAAGCGCTGAGTACAATGTCTGGCATAGAGCCAGTGTCTGGCTTAATAAATATTGGTTCTCAGGGCGGCTAGGTGGCACAGTGAATAGAGCGCCGGCCCTGGAATCAGAAGGACCTGAGTTCGGAACCGGCCTCAGACACCTAATCCGCACAAACAAAAACCTAGCCGTGTAACCTTGGGCAAGTTACTTAACCCCAATTGCCCTAAAGGGGTGGCTAGGTGGCGCAGTGAGTAAGACCGCCGGCCTCGGAGTTGGGATGACCCGAGATCAGATCCGGCCTCAGAAAATAAGCACCCACGCATAAATCAAATGACTAGCCGTGTAACCTTGAGCAAGTTACTTAACCCCAATTGCTTTAAAATAAATAAATAAATAAATAAATAAATATTTGTTCTGCCTTACCTACTTCTCCAGATTGTTGTATGCTCAAATTATATAATATACAAAAAACAACCTACTCTCTAAGTTATATGATTCATTTTACAAATGAGGAAACTAAGGCTCAAAAAAAAGTCAAGTGGCTTGGGTAAAGACTACAAATTACAACATCCAAAATACAGGTGACAGAGAAGCTAAACAGACTAAAAAATAGCATGCAATAGATATGGCACTGATTGAACTTCCAGGCGGTATCTGACAGTCAAAAGCATCACATGTCCCTCTCTTTCATTCATATATCTCAGATATGGTCAGTTAGTCAGTGTCAGAGGTGGGATTAGAACCCAGGTCTTCCTGACTTTAGACTGATATCCATTATGCCTCAATGATTCTTATCTTGCCTACTATGCCTCAATGACTCTTATCTCGCCCAAGGCCATGCAGATAGTAAGTGGAAAAGTCAATACTTAAATCCAGGCACCTTTGCTACAACCTATGTTTTTTCTATTCTATACTGACTTCCTGTAAAAATGAGAGGTTGGGTTAAATGTCTCTGGGATCTCTTCTATATCTTAATCTATGATCTTATACCATTAGATCTTAAGAGACACAGACAAATGAAGGAAGATAGTGTGGCAGAAAGCATCCTCCCACCAAGATGCTACCCTATGTCCTCCTGGCTTCCATAGAGGCTACATTCAGGGGAGATGGACATGAGCTTTCTCCTGCTTCAGCTGCCTACACTGTTTTTTGAACTACTAATTCTGCTACTGATGCTAAAGGTTCAGACTCATAGTGTAGAGCCATATATGATACATCTAAGTGTGAATAGTATGTTAGACTTGGAGTCAGAAAAACCTAGGTTTAAATTCTGCCTCTGAGATTAACTGGTTGTGAAACCAAAAGGAAGTCACATAACCATTCAATCTTTGTTTCTTCATCTGTAAAGTGAATACCTATAGTATTCTTAGGTAGATGTCCCAATGAATAGAGCACTGGGCCTGGAGCCAGGAAAACCTGAATTCAGATTTGGTCATAGACATTTACTAGCTATATTAACCTGGCCAAGTTACTTGACCTCTGTCTGCCTCAGTTTCTTCAACTGTAAAAATGAAGATAATAGCACCTACCTCCCAGGAGTTTTGTGAGAATCATATGAGAAAAAAAATTTTTTTTAAGCAATTGGGGTTAACTTGCTCAAGATTACATGGCTAGTCATTATTTATGTGTGGGTGCTCATTTTCTGAGGCTGGATTTGATCTCGGGTCATCCCAACTCCGAGGCCGGCGCTCTTACTCACTGCGCCACCTAGGAGAAAATATTTTTAAAGCACTTAGCATAGTGCCTGGAACAGAGCAGAGGCTTAATATTAATCAATATTTATTTAAATATTAATATTTACTGCTTTACCTACTTCACGAGATTACTGTAAGCCCAAATTATATAATATGCAAAAAAATCCTACTCTCTAAGTTATATCATTCAGAATGATCTGGAACAAAAAAAAATAGAAGACACAAGTCAAAGTGCAAGAAAGATGTATATTATTCTTTACCTCCTCATAAACCCCGCATCCTGAAATCACTATATTGGGCCGGAAGTTGTTTGCTTTAACCTTCTTCTCAAGCCTGGAATTGAGATCTGCCAGCGAAGCCTCAGAAATAATCAAGAAAGGGCTGGCATCAGAGTAAGGAACCTGCATAGTAAAGAAGGGGGAGAAAAGGATTAGTCTGAAGTATATAAATACGAGTTGCCCCAAATTTGATTACAATTATTACAAAAGTACCCATGTGCGCATGTAAATGCACAGTGTATAACTTATGCCTCTCTCACAAGTAAATTAAAACTCAGTGACTGGAATATCTATCTGCAATAATGACTTTAGATTAGATTTCTCCAAGTGTTCATCTGTAGGTATGTGTGTTATATGAGTATTCATAAAGAAAAATTATAAAATAAGCTATAAAAAAGTAAATGTTCATTGTATATTTATTTCTTTACTTCTACAGCTCCTATAAGAAAATGAGAATAGTTATCTAGAGATCAATCTATCACTAACAAGCTGCATGACTATGGGCAAGTTAGCTGGCCTCTCTGAGTCACCATTTCTTCATCTTTAAGGGAGTTGCAATTGGGTATCTTACCCTACAGGAAAGTAGGGGAGAAGGAGATAAGATGGGGGGAATGATAGAAGGGAGGGCAGATGGGTGAGAGAGTAGTTAGAAGCAAACACTTTTGAAAAGAGACAGGGTCAAACTAGAAAATAGTGTAAGTGGGGGATGGAATAGGATAGAGGGAAATATAGCTAGTCTTTCACAATATAACTATTATGGAAACGTTTTGTGTAACTACACATGTACAAACTACATGGAATTGCTTTTCTTCCAAGTGGGGGTGGGTAAGGAGGGAAGAAGGGAAAGAATCTGGAAATCAAAGTTTTAAAAACAAATGTTAAAAAAACTGTTTTGTTTTGGTTTTTTACATGCAACTGAGAAATAAGATATACGGGCACTGGAGTATAGAAATCCATTTTGCCCTACTAGAAAGTTGGAGGGGAGGGTGGGGGAGGATATAAGAGAAAACAGATTGGGAGAAGGGGTATTCAGTAGGCTCGCTATCTTGGGGTGGGGGGTAGGGGAAAGACGGGGAGAAAATTTGTAACTCAAAATCTTGTGGAAATGAATGCTAAAAACTAAAAATAAATAAATAAGTGAAAAAAAGTAATGTGAGAAACGGAATTAAAAAAAGATAAACTTACAGAGTTGGAATAGATTGGGGACTCAACTTATTTTTGTTTCATGGACCCTATGGAAGTCTGATGTATCCTATAGAGTAATCAGAATTTTTTTTTTAATAATTGAAGAAAAGTCACTTCCAGTTAGAGGTTAGTGAAAATAAAGATATAATTATTTTCCCATCCAAGGTCACAGACCCCCTGAAATCTCTCCAGGGACACCAAATCCTCTGGACTAAGTAAGCTTTAAGATCACATCCAGTCCCAATATTTTAAAGATATGCCGGAATGGCCTAAATCATTGTTAACAACTTACAAATTGCCCAACATCCTTTCCACCAGCCAAAACATGGCGGTGATGATTCATGTGTCATTAATAGGCACATGATATTTCCCCAGTTCAATTTTACTTATTGCAATTCTTATTTGCCTTCAGCCTTATTTCTTCTAGGTTCAGTGTAATTTTTTTTCAGATTCTGAGTTAGTAACTATATAAAACACATTATGATTCAACACAACTGCAACCACAGCATTAGAATTTTGTAATAGAAGTGATATCCCACTATGAGGCAAAGGGAAGACAAGTAAAGATCAAATAATATAATATTTGTAAAGCTTGTAGCTCAGTATCTGGTACATAGTAGGTTCTATATAGATGCTTGTTCTCTTCCCCTTCTCCTTTTTCTCCAACCTTCCACCCTTGGACAGAACCACATCCAATAGCAAAAGAACAAAAATATTCACAGATCAAATATCACTGTTTTCTTTGTTTCCAAACCACATCATTACCACAGCTCTACAGGAATAAGAAGACAGAAGCTTAAGGAAGATAAAATTTGAGGTGCTCAAAAGAAAAACCAGCAATTAGTGCTAATATGGCAAAAATGGTATTTTTAACTCATTTGTGCTACTAGACGCAATGTGGCTACTCTGGCAAACATCTGTCATGGAGATAACACTGGTTTTATGGTCAATGGAGACTATACACCATTCATCTCAGGAACCCGGAAGAAAATAATTTATAAATTGACATATCAAAGGAAAATCATTCTCATCTAACCTTATCTCTTAAGTGGAAATAATCCACTATTTGTTTGGAATTTCTTGGCTGCATGTGAGGCTCAAAATGTACCAGCCTATAGGGCTCGGTCTTCAGAAAGCTGGTAATCCATGCGGCTGCCTCATCACCACAATCTCTTCCCTCAATGTCAAGGCCTTGAACTCTACAGGAAGCAACAGGAAGGAAAAGTTAAAATTTAGAACTTTTAAAAATATAGACATGACATATTGAAAAAAGATGTATTCTTTATTATTACTATTAGTTA
Organism: Gymnobelideus leadbeateri; assembly: GCA_011680675.1. Lineage (NCBI taxonomy): Eukaryota > Metazoa > Chordata > Mammalia > Diprotodontia > Petauridae > Gymnobelideus > Gymnobelideus leadbeateri. The sequence continues at coordinate 93,064 of WOXC01007466.1, read as the reverse complement.
TTTTCTCTGCCCCTAAAATAGTAACTTCATACTCCAAAGACAGGTCAAGTAGGGGTTCAGAAGACCTGAGTTTTAATCCTGGTTTTGACAAGTCACACTTCGCTGGTATCATTTAATGCTTCATTTTCCTAATATATAAAATGAAACTATGAAGTATTAATTAATAACCAACAAGTATTTATTAAGCCCCGACTATGTGCTAGAAATTGCACTCTGCATTCTTATTTCTACCTCCACAACATCTCTTGCATCCAGCCCCTTCTCCCCATTCACATGGTCACCAATCTGGTTCACATTTTCATCACTTCTAGCCTAGTTGATTAGAATGGCCTCCTTTGTGGTCTTCCTGCTTCCCATCTCTTCTCTCTGTAATCCATCATCCACATACCTGCCAAAGTGATATTCTTAAGGCACAGGGCTGACCATGTCATTCCCTGCCTCAGACAACTCCAGTGGCTCTCAGGAAAAATTAAAATTCTATGTTTCATATTTAAAGCCCTTTCACAATCCAGATCTGACCTAAATTTCTAGACTTACTCACAAACGTCACATGCCAGCCAACTGGGCCTTTTTGCTGTTGTTCAAACTCACCATTCCATCTCTCTCCATTCCTTGGAACAGCTGTCTCCAGTACCTAACATGCACTCCCTCTTCCTCTGAGGCTCTCAGAATCTAAACTAAGTTTGATGAACAGAAATGGTTCTTCTCACCCCACCCCAAATGTAGAATGAATCAGATAAAGATTCAACCAGGGAACCACAGAATCTTAGAGTCAAAGGGGGAAACTTCAAAGGCCATCTAGTACAACCCATCCCAGAACAGAACTACAACATCCCTGATGAATGGCCATCTAATTCCTTCTTGAAATCACGACCTCCATGCCACAATTGGACAACTCTTATCATTAGGAAGTTCTTCAGCAAATGGAATTTCCCCAAACAGAAGAAAAAGATGACGCTAAGTGTGCAAATAAAGCCAAGAGCACAAAAAATACCTGGGCCTGGGCCAACTGGAATATAGAAAATGGACAGATTCTATCACCTCAATTATAACCATCATCTCTATTGTCTTCTGCCCTAGCCTGGCTGTGTTGTTGGTGATCTACATTCCACTGACAAAAAAATGAACAATCAAGGCCATAATATATGTAATATATAATATACACATGATGATAATCACAATAATAAGTTTGAGCTAACCTTCATATAGTGTTTTATGGTTTGCCATATGCTTCACATACCTTTTCCCATTTGATCATCTGATTCAGAGGAAGGCATGGTTAGACAGTTTGTTTAAAAAAAATAAGATCTGAAAGGTTTAGTGGACTGCTAACTCAATATAAGTCAGCAATGTCATGTGACAGTCCCCCAAAAAGGCTAATGCAATCTTGGGCTGTGCTAAGAAAGGCATAGCTTCAAGAATAAGTGTCTCTGAACCTAGTCCTAGTTAGACCACATTTGGAGTACTACGTTTACTTCCTGGTATGACATTTTAAGAAGCCCATTGATAAGCTGGAGAATGTCCAGAGGAGGGCAAACCATAATGGCAAAGAGTCTGAATTTGTGCCTTCCGAGGATATCCTAGGTGTGTGTAGAATAGAAAAGAGATACCAAGGGGGAACATAATCAGTGTGTTCAAGTATGTGGAGGGCTATCAGGTGGAAGAGGGATTAGTTTTGTTTGGTCCTAGAAAGCAGAACCAGGGGCCGTGGGTAAAAATTGCAAAGAGGAAACATAGGAAAAAACGTCTAAATCGATTAGAATTGGACCATAATGGAAGAAGGAAATGGCAGACCACTCCAGTATCTTTGCCAAGAAAACCCCAAAACTCATAGTCAGACATGACTGAACAACAACATAACAGAACAAGTGGCATCAAGAGGTGGTGGATTCCCCTTCACTGGAGATCTTTGAGCAGAGGTTTGTTGACCATTTGTCAGGCATATTATAGGAGGGATTCTTTTTTTGGGTCTGAGTTGAACCAGATGGCCACTAAGTCCTTTCCTACATTCAAATTCAGATTATATGATCTTCACAATAACCTTGTAGGGTAAATATTATTTTACAAAGGAGAAAACTAAGGCTGAAAAAGATTAAATGACTTGCCTAGGATCGCAATGTTAATATGTATTGGAAGCAGGATGCAAAACCAGCTTTTCCTGCCTCCAAGCTGAGTACTCTATCAATTATACCCAAGATCCTAAACCCAACACAAAGTCCCCACCACAAACACCACTAAAAGAAAAAAAAAGTTTGAGTTAGAAAAATCAAATTTTAGTTTGGAACTTGGGCCTCCACTTCTTTTTGGTAGCAAAGACACTATTGTGGGACAAAAATAACTAGAAAGCAATATTTCCTTTGGAATTCCCAAATAAGGACACAAAGAGTAGTGGAGCAAAGCCAGAGATGACCCTGACTTCATGAAAAATACCCAGAAACTCTATGAATTAACTAGAAATCTTTAGGAAATTATGTGTGGACTCTGGTTACAAATCCTTTATAGGATGATGGTTTCACACATTGAGAGCAAACTCAACCTTTGTCCAAAGCAGCTGTGTGCCAACAGAGATCCTTAGTCTTAACATTTGGCTATTTATAAATGTTTAACCTTTTAGGCCAAAAAGTTTACATGAGACCATGTAGAACCAAGAAAATTTCCTGTACAAAGGGATTACTGAAGAGCAAGTTTTATTAAAACAGCTCCAAAGGAACTTCGATGACTGAACTAAGATTTTTTTTGGTGGGGAGGAGGAAGGGGGGAATTAATATTACTTCAACAAACTAGTAACCTCAGCTTTCCAAATCTTTAGAATCTACAGAAATTGTTCCGTGGTATTTTTGTACCTTTTACCTATGTCCGGCAATTATTTTGTATTTCTTCTCCTACATACTATTAGTGTTCCAAAAATTCTTCAATGAGCTCTTTGCTAAAGTTTCTAATTCATTAAACACATACAAAATAAATTCCCCAAAGAAAGAATATTAAAATCACCTCCCACCTCACCTGCACTTCCGTATCGGATTTGTGGCAGGTGCTTTGATGGGCAGAATCAAGTCTTGGGTGTAGGCTGCACTGAGGGTCAGGGAGTCACTTTCACAGGTTAGGGAAATTAGCACCAGGCGGGGTTCCTGTCGAGCGGTGACCATGTTCCCGTTTTCATTGATGATGAGCCAAAACCTGCCATTATCAGAGCACAGCAACAGGAGGGAAAGTGATATTCAGAGCACAACAGCATAGTGCCCTGAAGCTATAGTTCATGGAGAAAGACAAAGAGAGGGAGAAGGGGAGGGGGAGAGAATATGGCACCATATAGCAATGCTGAATTTATCTCTTAGATTTCAAGGTCCAATGATTACCCAGTAAATGGATACATAGCTATAAAGCGCTATGAGTGAGTTAAGGTTATGGAAATTCAAAGTAGGATTGAGCAATAGTATATAACAGTGGGGGAGAGAGCCATGTTAGAAAGACCTGTGTTTGGCGTGGCTAGGTGGTGCAGTGAATAGTGCACCAGCCCTGGAGTCAGGAGGACCTGGGTTCAAGTCCAGCCTCAGACACTTAACACACAAAAAAACTAGCTGTGTGACCTTGGGCAAGTCACTTAACCCCAATCGCCCTCCCAAAAAAAAGACAAAATAAAAAGACCTATGTTCATGTCCTGTTTTTTATATATTCTAGATGTACAACCATGGGAAAAGGATATAAGCCCTCAGTTTCCCCAAGTAAACTCTAAAACAATAAGTTGCAGGTAAAGTGATCTGTGGTGTGATTTTCCTGAAGTCAGGAAGACTCATTTTCTAAGTTCAAATCTGACTTTGGACACTTACTAGCTGTGTGGTTCTGGGCAAATCACTTGACCCTGTTTGCCTCAGTTCCTCATCTATAAAATGGAGATAGAAATAGCAAATCACTCCAGTGTCTTTGCCAAGAAAATCTTAAGTGGTGGTGACAAAGAGTTGGGCACAAGTAAAATGACTGACAACAACAACGTAATCTGTATTGGTAGAGGGAGGTATTACACCGGAAGTTCCCTCTAGTGATGGGATCATCTCTGAATCTCAGACCCACCTAACAAGAGAAAATGGTGTGAGAGACAACATTCCAAGCATGAATCAATTTCTTAACTAGGCTGTTGTTGTTCAGTCATATCTGACTCTTCCTGACCCCACAGACCATAGAACACCAATCCTGTCCATGGAGTTTTCTTGGCAAAAATATTGGAGTGGTTTGCCATTTTCTTCTCCAGTGGATTAAGGTAAACAAAGGTTAAGTGACTTACCCAGGGTCACACAGTTAGTGAATGTCTGAAGCACTATTTCTACTCAAGACTTTCTGACTCCACTTCTAGCACTCTATCCATTGGGTCACTCACATTAGCTTGGTTAGCAATAACCAATAAACCGATTCTAAGATCTCTCAATAACCAAAGACCTCCAGTGAAGAAGGGCAGGGTCTTTCATGGTGATTAACAGGATAGAGCAAAACCTGAGCAACATAGGTGTTCTGATTGGCCAGAAGGTAAAGACCCTCTAACATCAACTTGACATTACAATTGTTTGGACCTCTCAACCACAAACAAGTGTGTTTCAGGTCACAAGACAAAGGTCTTGAATCCCTATTGGTAGATATTTCGAGAAGGAGATGTGATAAGTATTATCTCAGCTCTTTCCCATTACATCACAGGGAGGTGAGATCAGTTCTCAAGTGATGGGAGTAGTCCTTAGCCAATGAATTTAGTCTGCAGATGGTGAGAGTTGCTATAATAGTTTAAATTGATGAATGTGTGAAGTTACAAGGGTAAGAAACAGTGAAGGGGAATAGTAAATCTAGCTTGATTAGGTCTTAACAAAATAGAATTAAAAGTCAATTTTCAATTTCACTACAAGGATAATAAGAACCTGATCATTTTAAAACATAACCTAAGAAAAAGATATTTTTAATTTACATTAAACTTTAATGGGCACTTACTGTAATGAAGTTTTATATTAATTTTCCTTTATTATCTACAGTGTAAATTAGTAGAGAATGTGTTGAACCTGGAATCTAGAAGAATCTAGTGCAGATCCTTTCTCTGAGGCTCGATAGCCTTTTGACCATGGGCTACTCACTTCATATCCTGGAGCATATGATTTATGATTTATCTACTACATGAAGAGAGTTTCCACTTGGAAAGTAAATAAATAAATAAAAACCTTAGAAGAAGACATATTGTCTATTTTTAAAAAAGTCAATTTACAGATGTGCAAAATCAATGAGCCATTTTCACAATTCAATACAAGTACCTTATCCCACTTACCTATTTTGTATTGCAAATTCAGTGAATCTATTACTCTATTAAATAAAGAAGCATTGCTATTCTTGGAGGACAGCTAAGTGGCACAGTAGATAGAGCATCAGGTCTAGAGTCAGGAAGACCTGAGTTCAAACCTGACCTCAGACACTTACTAGCTATGTGACCCTGGACAAATCACTTAACTCTGTTTGCCTCAGTTTTCTCTATAAAATAAACTGGAGAAGGATGTGGCAAACCACTCCAGTATCTCTGCCAAGAAAACCCCAAATGGGATCACAAAGAGTCAGATATGACTGAACAACAACAGCTATTTTTGAGAGGCATTTGAGGTCAAGAACTCCTAGCTTTGGAAAAAGAAAAGCAGAGAGCAGAAGTGAGTGAGGGCATTTTCATTGAAAATACAAATTGCACATTTGGAATTTGTAGGGACACACTCTTGACAAGAATATGAAGGAGTAATTTGGATGAAAATACCCCCCATCCATTGTTTAGAGTGCTATTGGTGCAATAGTGCCATTCACACCATGTTCATGTGACAGAAACATGGCCAATATATTCAGAAGCCTAAAAGACAGGTCTTATATCATTCCCAGAAAGGTCAAAGAATATAATCCTGTCCCTAACTCTCTTCATCCTAACCCTCCCTACCCCAGTAAAATATTTACTAGTATCATTTGAATGTTTTGGTTCTTATAGATAGCCAAGACAAACAAATATAATCAAAGGATCCTGGAAGGAACCCTAAATATCATTTAATCCAATCCTCTAATTTTACAGATGAGGAAATTGAAACTCAGAGGACTGAACTAGAATGCCCAATATCATACAAGCAGTAAAAGTCTAGTATCATGATTGGATTCTGACTTAAAATCCAAAACATTCTTCCACTGCATCATAACAACTTACTGGAATCAATCATTATTCAAGTTATGCAATCTCATTTTCCAGAGCAGATTATCTTTCCTTCTTTCCCCTGGTCCTCATCTTTCACTTCTCTCATTCCTCCACTGGTCAAAGGAATGGGAATGGTGGAAGAGGGAAGAGAGCAGAATCCAATCTCTCCATTTTCCTAGTTCTTCTAAAGATGTGAGAGAGATTGAAAAAATGATTAAGAGAAGCTGGATCTATGAACTTGTCATTACCCCCAATTTCATGAAATGCAGGATCCCCTGAAATTAAGGACTTAACTAACCAGAATGGACTCTTTCCAGTCTTCAACCATAGAATCTCCATTCAAGGGTAATTGGATTTTAAAATGCAGGTAGCTGTCCAGCAGTGTCCAAAATAGAACTACTGGAAGGTGGCATCAATGTTGTCTTTCCCCAGTAGAATGTAAGCTCCTTAAGGGAAGGAATCGCTTTGATTTTTTAAGAAATTATTGTTACTTTTCATCCCTGGCATCTACAACAGATGGAAGGGGCTTGGGGAGCCAAATCCTGCCTCTTTATTTTACAGATGAAGAAAATGAGACCCGAAAAGGTTAATGACTTGGTCAAGGTTCCACAGTCAATAAGTGTCTGAGATAACATTCTTACTTCCTAACTTTAAGTCCAACACTGTCTACTGTGACACTACATAAATGTTTGTTGACTAATTAGGGAAGCTAGGTAATACAATGGATAGAGCAATAGCTCTGGAGTTTGGAGGACCTTAGTTCAAATCTGGCCTCAGACAGTAGGTGTGTGACCCTGGGCAAGTCACTTAGCTCTGTTTGCCTCAGTTCCTCACCTGTAAAATGAGCTTAAGAAGGAAATGGCAAACCATTTCAGTTTGTCAAGACAATTCTAAATGGAGTCACAGAGTCAGAGATGACAGAACAACAGATTGATTTGGTTGGTTTCATTGAGCTGGGGGTGCTGGGGGTGTGGGGTAGGAAGAGTAGCCTGCTTTCACAAAGTCTTCTAGTGTTCACTTTCTGGTATTGTTATTTACTATTGCAAGGAACTCCCAATATGAGGGTATTATAGAACAAAGAAGATCCTCAAGGAAACAAAGGAGATCCATTTGAGAGTTGCTTGGGGCAACGAAGGCCAATTAAGTGATTTGTCCTTGGTCTCCCCTCTCCCCAGAGAGTGTGAAAGACCGGGTCTTCTGGACTCCAAGGTTGGCTCGTCCTCTAACCAGTGTGCCACAGTGCCTAGAGGGTGCTCTGAGGGCTGACATGATTTTTCAGTTTCCAAATGGTCGATAAGCATATCACAAAATTGAATTTTCCATCATTCGGACTCACGAGGTACAGTGGGGAATTGCAGTAATTGTGAGCCACAATTCTTCAGTAACTACACTGGGAGACTAGGAAAACAGTCAGCAACAGAAGACTAGGTCAAAACGTGCATTTTGCATATTAATGTGGCAGTCTAGTCACCCCCGCCCACTCCCAGGGACTGGAGCGGTGCCCCAAGCGAGATGGTACCTGTCCCTCAGGTGGCCGCTGCGCAGCCCCAATTCGGTGCATTCAGCATCGTGCACAGGCACCCCCTTGCAGGACTTGATGGGGTAGATCCAGAGCTGTGCCACGGTGCCCACTTGCCGCAGCCGCCGCTGCGCCCTTCCCCGCCGCCGCTGCTGCGGGCCCCTAGTGCTCCAGGCGGCGGTCCCCAGCGCCGCGGCGGCGGCCAGTCCCAGAGCGGCCGCCCCGAGCCAGGCCCTGGACTGCATCGAGGCTGGGAGCGCAAGGCGGAGGCGGAGCTCGGGGAGGCTGAGCCCTCTGAGGGCAGATGAAGCTGCAGCGCCCATGACTTCAGAGGAAAAGGCCAAGACTGGAACCACCGAGGAGCAGAGGAGAGCGCGCACAGAGCGTGGGGCAGCGAACCGCTGGGAGCTAGGAGCTGGAGCCCTAGGCTCGGCCACTGGCCTGGGCCTTCCTGGGAGGCGCGGGCCCTGGCCCGACGCCCCGAGTGGGAGGGGAGAGCCCTGCACCCTTTGCACTACTGCCCGGAGCAGCCCGAGCTCTGCCCTCGGGGCAGAAATATCTGGCATTCTCTAGGGAGGGCGAAGGTTGGGGGAGGGGGTGCAGACCCCCATCAGCCCTGATCTATCACGCCTTCCCGTCCTCACCTGTAGCTAACAAATGCTCTGTCTCGTCTTGACTTTAAGTTTCTTTTTAAAAACTAAATTTTATTCTATTCTAAACACCCAAGAGAACGGGCATTTGTATATGCCTGGAAGAGAAAACGTACTGTATTTAAAACCATCTCTATCATGTACACCAATGGTGTCAAACTCAAATAGACACGGGACCACCGACCTGTACGCAAGCATCTCTGCGGGCTACGTGTTGACTTAGTTTTGAAAACATACAGTTATCTATGTTTTATTATAATTTATTTATTTTTTTAAAGTTTTTTCTCAATTACATATTAATCCCGTTGGAGCAGTATTCAGAAATGTTGCCAGCTGTTTGACACCTCTGATGTTTTTAATACATTAAAGACCAGCAGTTTTTGTAAAATCCTTACATACATTTTAGAGTGAGCTTGTCTTACGTGTAAAAGGACAGTCTGAAGCTTTCAAAGACGTTCTGCTTGTCTGGCCTTCCTTCTGTTCCTTTTGCTTGAACAGGGCCATACTTCAATAATCATCTCTCCTTTCCTTTTTCTTCTTGTTATCCTGTCCCTCCTGCCCTTCCACCCATCCCCACTAGAAAAAAAAAGAAAAGCAAAAACCCTATAACAAGTATAATTTGTGAAGCAAAACAAATTCCCATGTTGGCTGTTTCTGAAAATGTATGATCCATTTACTACTTTGTCAAGTTCATATGCATAGTTCATGTTCTGTATTGTGGAGTCAATGGTTGATCATTTCATTATGCATCTGGAGTCCCACTGCCATTGTTTTTACTGGCAAATTCATAAAGATATTTATTTATTGCTTGAAAATATGAGAGTTTATAAGAGAGAATAGATTGGGGGAAGGAGTATCCAGTATGCTTGCTATCTTGGGGTGGGGGTAGGGGAGAGACAGGGAGAAAATTTGTAACTCAAAATCTTGTGGAAATATATGCTGAAAACTAAAAATGAATAAATAAATTAACTTTAAAAAAATATGAGAGTTTAGGGAGAGACCAGCAAGAATTAGAATTTTAAAACCAGGCATCAGACACCTCCACATAAGAAATATACTGAGCTCTGGGTGACTTTGCAAATCCTGAACTCTACAGCATTTTAATTAGCTTCAGGTTAGACCCTACTGAGTTAAATTTAAAGGGAAACCCAGGACTAAATGAGGGAGAGACTATCAGAAAGGAGGAAGTCACAGAGGCAAAAAAAATGGCACCAATAGTCCACAAAAAAAAAAAGATTCTCTACTCTACTTCCATCTAGCATAGCACAGAATGTTGGAGTGTAAGTAGCAATCATTTCTATTCTGGCTAGAAACTGAGGGTCTTCCCCTCCCAGATTGATTCTTTTGTGAAGGCAAACTAGGCCATCTTTTGCCTCAATTCTTACCTAGCCTTTAACTACTGAATGGGTGTTGTCTCAGACAAATGGAGACCTGGGAAAGACCTTAGCTTAAAAAGACCAAAGTCTTCCACTGCATCCTGGGCCATTACTAGGCATCCTGACCTATGTCTTACACTGGACTGGAGGTGAGAGTGAAGCTGATGACTTTGTCCAGTTCTGCCTCACTTAAATTCAATTCACTTGCAAGTCAAGACATCACCCTCCTGATCTCATTGGTGGTCTTCAAGAACCAAGGACAAACAACAAAGCACAGCAGTATTCTACCACATTTATAGTAACCCCTCAAATTCTCAAACCTTGCTATTTCAAAAAGAACTATAAATATATATCCTTAGGGTTTGTTTTACTTAATTCTAATCCCTCCCTTATCTATTGTTGTTATTCTGTCATGAATAGCTTCATGACCTCATTTGGGGTTTTCTTGGTAATGATACTTGAGTCATTTGCTATTTCCTTTTCCAGCTCATTTTACAGATGAGGAACTGAAGTAAACAGGGTTAAGTGATTTGCCCAGGGTCACAAAACTAGTAAGTTTTGAAGGTCACATTTGAACTCAGATCCTCTTACCTCCAGGTCCAGCACTCCCTTATCTATCTTCCCTCTAATCCCCTTTTTCTTTTCTTCTTTTTCTCTCCTGTTTCCTAACTGAATGAAATGTATTTTTTATATCCAGCTGTGTGTGCATTCTTCCCTTCCTTAACCAATTCAGAATGAAGTTCAGGTGTTATCCACTCCTTTGACCACCTCATCCTTGTTTGTAGGATTTGTATTATTTGTATATACTAATTATTTGAGGTAATTTCCCCCTAACTTTCCTCTTCTCCCCCCAGCATATTCCCCTTCCTCTCCCTTTCCATTCCTCTTTTAAGATCATCAAGAAAGGAGCAACTTCTAGACTAATTTTGCCTAATTAAACTCTTTCTAATTATGAAGACTCAAAAGGAATATATATCATCTCCCTATACTAGAATTTAAGCAGTTTATCCTTGTTTAGTCCTTTATCATTGTTCATTTGTGTTTAAGTTTTTTATTTTTCTCAACTGCTGTGTTTGAACTTCAGACTTTACTCTGTAAAGTTCTGGTCTTTTCATCAAGAATGCTTGGAAGTCTTTTATTTCATTAAAGATGCCTTTTCTTTCTTTGATAGGATTATATTCAATTTTGCTAGGTAATTCATGGCTGTAAACTTTTACCTATATGTGTATGTATATATGTGCATGTATATATGTATGTGCATATATACATACATGCACGCACACTTTTTTAAATTTTTTATACTATGGTATTCTAAACTCTCTACTTCTTTATAATGGTAGCTGCTGAATCATGCATAATCCTCAATATTTGAATACTTGAATTCTTTCGTGCTGGCTGCTTGAAGCATTTTTTTCTTTGACCTGGAAGCTCTGAATTTTGGCTGGAATTCCTAGGAGTTTTCATTTGGTAATTTCTTTTAGGAAGTAAACAGTGGATTCCTTCTATTTCTACTTTGCCCCCTGTTTCTAAGAGATCTAGAAAGTTTTCTTTTAAGATTTTTTTTGAAATATGATGTTTAAGTTTTTATTTTAGTTATAGTATTCTGGTAGTCTGATGATTCTTAAATTTTTTTCTTTTCAATCTGTATTCCAAATCAGTTGTTTTTTGGTTTTTGGTTAGGTTTGTTGTTTTTTTTTTTATTGTTGTTTTTTATGAAACACCTCAAATGTTCTTTTTTTGTCCTCAAACATTTGATTTGGTTTAATATCTCTTGTTTCATGGAGTCATCTGTTATTTGATCCTTTCTATTTTTCAGAGTTTATTGCTTGGGCAAGATTTTGTACTTCTTTTGGCAAGCTGCTAATTCTTTTCCAATTCTTTCTTCTATAGTTCTCATTTCTTTTTGATTTTCTTCCTCTAGCATTCTCATTTCATTAACAAAAAAAAAATTAACTTTTTTTTTTTAAAAGCAATTGGGGTTAAGTAACTTGCTCAAGGTTACACGGCTAGTCATTATTTATGCGTGGGTGCTCATTTTCTGAGGCCAGATCTGATCTCGGGTCATCCCAACTCCGAGGCCGGCATTCTTACTCACTGTGCCACCTAGCCGCCCCTTTAGGGCAATTGGGGTTAAGTAACTTGCCCAAGGTTACAGGGCTAGGTTTTTGTTTGTGTGGATTAAGTGTCGGAGGCCGGCTCCAAACTCAGGTCCTTCTGACTCCAGGGCCAGGGCGCTCTATTCACTGCGCCACCTAGCCGCCCCATAAATTAATTTTTTAAAAACTTTTTTAAATATATGTTTTATTTCTTTGATCTGGCAATTTAACTCTTTTTTTAACTTTTGCTTTATCTCTTTGGGGAATGCTAGTTGAATGTGTGCCCAGGCTATGTTTTCCTTTGAGACTTCTCTTGTAGATGTTTTGGAGTCATTCTCTTCTTCTAGGTTTAAATTTTGTGTGTCCCTGTTACTTTAATAACTTTTTGTGTTTGGATTCTTTTTTTCTATTTGTTCGTCCTTCCAATCTACTTCCTAGCTTTGAATTCTTAGGGTCAGGTCTTGTACTTCAACTGGGAAGACCCTTGGTGTATTGAGTGTTCCAGGATCTGAGGGTCAGCTTAGGCCCTGGAACTGCAAATTTTTCAGTGCTCCCAAAGTGATCTGATCGAGGGCCAAATCTGACTACTAGCTTCCTGGTCTAAACTCTACAAGTTCCTAAGCTGAGTCTGAACCTAAGGAACTACACTATGTCACTGTCATCCAGCTGGGAATCCCCACTAGTTCAGAGTTACAGAACTGAAGGATCCCCTTTGGTTTGGGATTCCTGGCCTGGTTATTCCTCTAGAGTTGTCAGATGGGGCTGGAGGCTGGAACAGATATCCCACTCTGCTGGCTCCTCAGCTTCTTCTTCTTTAGGTATATCACCTAGGGCCTGAGACCTGTGGGAGTTGGGGGAGTTGGAGAAAGCAAAGATCCACTTCCAACCCCCTCCCCATCAGTCCACCTGGTTCTGGACCTAGCACTGGGTAGTAGGGAACAAAAATGCTGGTTCACATCTGTCTCTGTCCCCAGTATGGGTCTGGAACCACTTCTTGCCTTAATTTACAACCTCTCCCTGAACTCTAGTGTGTTCTAGACTGGGGACTGCCTAGTCCCCAGTGTCCATAGACTTCTCTATCTTTTTTTGCCAAAATGCCTGTAAAAATGACTCACTATGACTTTTTCTTTAATTTCCCAACAGGATTCAGTCTGGTGCTCTTTCTCAGTCTGTTTAGAGGAGTTTGGGAGTGGAGCTCCTCCCTGCACTACTCTTAATCACTCCACAATCCTGGCGACTTCCCTCTCTTATATCGTTATTAACTGCTATCCTTGTCCTTTTTCCTCCCTACTGCCTTCCATTTCTGTTCCAACTTCTAGAACCCAAACCCTGTGGTAGTGCCTTCCCTGGATCTTATAGAGGTGAAAATTTGTTAATAAATATTTCATAGTACATAAAGTGTCCAGTCAAGTCAGTCAGCATTTATTTAGTACCTGGTTAGGATAGAAAGAAAGGCAAAACCAGTCCCTGCCCTCAAGAACCTCACAGTTTAACATTCAGGAAGGAAAGAGATCATGGGAGACTGGCATGGTCAGGTAAGCTTTCATAAAGCAGGTGAGACTTGAGGATCAATATTAGATAGGTGAAGATGAGGGAATTGTATCACTTAGCACCTGTAGATAACCACTAAGTCCCATCTCTTCTCAAGGATTAGCTCAAATGCCACCCTTGAAAGATCCCTCAAAATATAATAACACTATTTCTTTGAGGTTTATTGTCTTCTGATCTTAGTTGAATGAGTATCTGGATTTGGAATTTACTAGAGGATGACCATCTGAATTTTGAAAGGTCAGGAGAGTTTTCAGAGATCCATCAAATGGAATTTGCAGCAGAATTCACCAGACTTTATGCCAGCTCTAGGTAAGAGGGAGTTTATGGCCTCTCCTGGGCCCTATACCCTCAGTATCTCATCCTCCTTCTCTAATAAATAAACATTTATTAAACTCTTACTGTGTGCCAGGCACTAGTGTTAGCCAGTCTGGAAATACTGAGAGACAAGAGAATTGGCTCTGGTTAACTGCCCTTTTTTGAGTGCACCCCAGTTCCAGTTGTGCAACCAATCAACAGTCACTGGTTGGCACACTGGAACCAGTTGCAGAATGCTCCCAACATAGGGAACAAAGGGCAATATTGCACATATCATGCCTTTCTAGAAAGACTCCCCAGCCTCTTTCACATGAGTTTTATTTCCTCCCCATACTCCACCCCTTACATTATGATCCCAAACGTTCCTTATCCAAGCCATTCAATGAGCATTTATACAATTCTTACTGTGTACAAGGCACTGTTTGCAAAACTGAGAACACAAAGACAAAATTTAAAACAGCAAAAACAACTCCTTGTGGAACTTATATGTTACTGGAAGGATATAACATGTTGGTTGATTGGTTAGTTATTCTTTCTTCCTGAAGAGGACAAAAATGGCATCACTATGTTGGGGGCAAAATGGTATAGATGATGTATTTTGACTCATGCAGAAATTGTATTTAAGTGAAGGCAGAGTTGCACAGTCTTCAGCCTCACTCCCTCTTCCAGAGTCAGCACAGTCCAGTGGCAAGACAAAAGTCAAAATGACTGGTGATGACTCAGGATACACCGGATGACCTTGGTATCTTCAACATCTGACCAACCTGAAAGGACCCCACAGCACCTGCTTCAACCTCCTTCATGGTCATTGGAAGAAATTATTCTCATCTGCCCATTCTGCCAAGGCAAGTCCTCCCATGCTCGAGGTAGACACCACTCTAACTCACCAACAAGTTTGAGACCCCTTGGTCATCCTCAACCTGATTTGGTCCATCTGCCATAACAGTTTACCAGGGTCAGGCCATTGCACATACTATGGTTTCTTGGAGGCACAGATGAGAACTGGATGAATCAGGAGGACACCAAAGGTGGAAAGTGGCCCTGAAAAGGTCTCTGCAGCCCTCACACCAGAGTTACTAGTTTTTCCTGAATACTCCCCTACCCCGACATGTAAATAAGTATATAAATGATCATTTGAAATGAGAGAGAACTGAAGATAGGGCTTCTAAGAAGGGAGAAAAGAAGGCATGACAACCTACCCAAGGTCATGAAGTTAAGGGATGAAATGCAGAATTTAGACAACACCAGTTTTCATTTTGACTAGAATGGAGAGAATGTGAGGGCTAGTTCTTTTTAACCATGTTATTTGGTGCCCAGTCCAACACTGATTAAGCTGGTTGTGATGCCTGCATCTGATTAAGATCTAGAAAGAATCTGCTGCCCACCAGTGTGTACAAATGCAAGACTTAAGGGCTTGTCTGAAGCAAGAGGAATATTTATTTCTCATAGACACCACACTTTAGTGTTTGTTCTCACCAGCACCTAGACAAAGGGCACTGGTCGAGCATCTTCATATTTACTGAATAATAACTGAAACATTCCTATAATTTTCCTCATTCTCTATTCTTATCCATGGACTTTTAGGTTTAAAATTTATCACCTCTTTTGTCTCCCTGTTCTACCCTCTCCACCATCTCTGCTCACTTCACACCACTTTCTCCTTTACAGTCTAGGAAAAATCTATAGATGCATACAAAGGGGAGAGGGAAGAACAGGAAGGACGAGAGGAGTTAATGATGTAATGTTTTCCACCAGCAGATAAGAGAGAAGAGTAAACTGGGACAAGGCTAGCCCTAGTGGAAGAAGCATTGATTAACAGTTATTGGTACAAGTCTGGAAATGGGATCATAAATTTAGAACTAGAAAAGAATTTCTGTGGTCATCTGGTCTAATCCCCTCATTTTACAGTGAAGAAAACTAGGCCCAGAGAAGTTGTGACTTGTCAAAGTTCATGCAGGTAGAAAGCAGCAGAGCTAGGATTAAGCCTAAGTCCTCTGACTCCTGATCCAGCTGTGTTTCCATGACATCGTGCTGTGTCATGGCTTAGCACAGTAGTGTACATGATTCCAAGACTAAAAGTTTCCTTACACACACACACACTATTGTTATGTTTCTACCTCTCTTCCTCCTCCTCCCACCTCAACTTTTTAATTTAAAAATTCAAGTGTTTTGTTCTAACCCAAATCCTTCAACTTCACATAGAATACTAAAAATCTAGTTTTCAGCTGTAATCACTTCTAAAGGTTGCTCAGGACACAGATGGCCCTGCCCCCACAGGGCACTTAGATTTGGAGAGAACTCAAGACCCAGAATTTCATTTAATCATCAATTTAGAGTTGGAAGGGACTTCAGGTCATCTAGCTCAACCCCCTCATTTTGTGAATTAAGAAAATGAAGCCTTAAAGGGTTAAGTGGCTTACCCAAGATCACACAAGAAGCAAATGCAGGACTGTGATTGAACCGTAAGTGCCTTGACTCCCAACTTTGCACTATACCATGAAGGTCCATTGATGGAACAACTTCCCAAAGGAGACTTTAACAATGAAAAAGACCAATCCTTCCTCCTTGACTGGAGTAAAGCAGTAGAGATTGAGTGCAGTATCAAAGGGGAAAAGAGAAAAGACTATAGAATGGAATTCTCTTCATATTGATCTTGGGCAAATTCACAAAACATTTGTTATTAACTGCCTACTTTATTAAAGGTACCATGTTAGATGATGGGAAGAACATACTCAAATGTACCTATGATCTCATGGATGTGAATGTTCTCTCCAGTCACAGCTGCCCATTCTGTTTGACTCTTGTCTACGTCTTCCCATAAATTTGACTTTGTCAGAGGGTAGGAAGAAAATACAACATTTATTACAAACAAGTGGTCTAGGAAGGACAGAATGTTAGCTCAATCAGGGAAGACTTCATGAAGGAGGTGGTACTTGAGTTGAACCTCTAAAGAAAAGAAATAGGGAGGAGTACATTTCAGGTGTGTGGAAAGGAGTACATTTCAGATATAGGGTCAACTTGTGAAAATACATGGAGGTGGGATATAGAATATTAAGTTTGGGAAGCATCTGATAATCCACATTTTATGGAAAGAGGAATTCATAAAATAGAATAATGTGAAATAAGGCTGTAAAGTATGATGAAAGTTATGCTGTAGAAGGTTTGAAATGGCAGGCTGCAGAATTTGAGACAATGGGTATTTACCCAAATCATTCCACTGAAGGTTTCTGAGTTGAGTTGGGAGTGATGTTGTCTCACAAATTTATCTCAGAAAGTAGGTGGAAGATGGGGAGAAACTGGAGGCAGGCAGGTAAGTTAGGAGGGTTCTATAGGAGTCCAAGTGAAATATGATCAGGGCATGAAATAGGGTGGTGGTAGTGTCAAAAGACAAGGAGGCTAGATGCCTCAATGGAGAGAGTGCTGGGCTTGGAGTCAGGGAGACCTGAGTTCAAATCTGTTCTTGGACATTTATTAGCAGTGCAACCTGGAGAAAGTTGCTTAACTTGTTTACTTTAATCTACTGAAGAAGGAAAATGGCAACCCCTCTTAGTGTCTTTACCAGGGAAAAATCAACACAGCAAAGACCCCTTTCTCACAAAGAAACAGACATGACTGAACATAATAATAAATGTCAATAGATTCAAGAGATGTTGCTGATAAAGAATTAATAAGACTTGAATATTGAGGAAAGAAGGGAATGAGGGAAGAGCAGAATCAAAGATGATTCTAAGATTATAAACCTAAGTGAGGAAGATAATGGTGGGTATCCTCAGAAATAAGGAAATTTGAGGGAGGGAAGGATACTGGGGAGGGCAGGGAGAAATTTTAATTCTACTTTAAGGTTTCCCATTCTACAGATGAAGAAACTGAAGCTGAAAGGATTTAAGTGATTTTCCCAGGGTCACACAACTAAGAAGTATCCGAAACAGGATTCAAATTCAGGTCTTCCAGATTTCAAATCAAGTACTCCACCAACCTTCCCACCTAGATTTGTAAGATGATACTTAGAATAAGTGGGGCAACTAGGTGGCACAGTGAATAGAGTGCCAGGCCTGGAGTCGGGAAGATTTGAGTTCAAATCTGACTTCAGACACTAACTAGCCATGTGACCCTGGGTAAGTCACTTAACCCTATTTACCTCAGTTTCTTCATTTGTAAAATGAGCAAGAGAATAAAATGGCAAACCACTCCAGTATCTTTGCCAAGTAAACCTTAGATGGGGTTACAAAGAGTTGAATATAATGAAATAAGTGAACAACAACTTGCTGTGAGATCATAAAGGGAAGAAAAGTAGGAAGAAAATGTAAGAGAACTGAGGACAGAGCTCTAGAGGACAGCTATATTAAGAGAAGGGAGGAACTGATGACCCAACATGGGGAACTGAAAAAGAACAGTCAGACATGGAGCAGGAGAATCAGAAGAGGGGAATAGCAGAGAGGTCAAGGAAGGAGAGATCATTCAGAAGCAGGTGGCTAACAGTGTCAAAAACTAGAAAGCACAAAGAATGAAGATTGAGAGAAGGTTGTTTTATCACCTAAAAGATTTTTGGTAACCTGAGGGAGAACAGTGTCAGTCAAATGGTGGGGTCAGAAACCAGATTGTGAGATTTGAGATGAGTGAGTAGTGAGGAAATACAGGAAATGAATTTAGATTTTTTTTCTTGAAGAATGGTAATAAAAGGCAGAAAGATATTTAGGATGATAGGAGAGGATGAGAAAATTGAGAGGACAATAGGGTCAAGTGAGGATTTTTTAAAGGATGAAGGATATCTGAATATGTTTCTAGGCAGTGGGTAAGGTTTCAGGAGATAAGATGAAACTGAACATAAGAGAGAAGGAATGTTGATAAAAACAACTTGCCAGTGGAGGTTTTGACAAGAAAGATCAGTCCTTCCTCATTGACTGGAGTAATACAGTACAGGTTGGGTAAAGGTGGAGAGGATGGCGAAGTCTGGAGTATAGGACATGAGGGACCTTAAGACAGATGTTCTCAATCTTGTCAGTAAGTTAAGTTGGAAATATCTGAGGCTAAAAGGGTTTGATTTGACATTGGGAGCTTAAGGAAAGAAAGAGGTTTGCAACAAATCTTTGCAAACAAATTTTGTTTGCAACAAAAGTCAATTAGGAAGAATTAAAATTTTGTTATATAGTAATGAGCACCTAGTTGAGAAAAAAATAGCTTGATTGACACAGTTGGCATGGTGATCTGATTTCTTCCAAAAGCATTCTGCATCATGGGAGAAGGGAGATGGTGAAAATGATCCGTATTTGAAGACTGTCAAGGTATGAACAGTGGGAAGAGAAGGGGTAGGAGGGTCAAGGCTGGAAAACAGTGTAGTGTATAATTGTTTTATTGTAGGGTTAAGATGAAAGAAGTGAGGTCAGAGCAGTGGTGAAAGTGGAGAATGAAAGAAGAAGGATGGAGGTTCTAGTGAGGATGATGCAAAGGTTTAGGGAAGGCTAAGAGATTATGATAAGAGAAGGGAACTTCACAGTTCAAGACAGTGGAGGTGGAACAGTTAACGAGTGAAGTAGGGACCTGAGAGCTCACCTTCCCTGTGTGTGGCTGAGGTAAAGACATAAGTAACGGAAGTTGAGAAGGTTGATGACTTGGAAGGCTAGAATGCTCAAAGGTACATGAGTACACATATTTTATGTATCAGGGCAAGGGTTGGGGCCGAAAGATGCTTAGCAAGTACTAACCTTGCAAATGGAGAGTAAGTAACCTGGGGGTCTGTAGATCACTGAAATAAGAATCTAAACTCAATGAAAGAGACCAACAGAGTAACCCTCAAAAAGAAAGGGGGGGTGTTTTATGATTGTGGTTTGAGAAAGTTCTGGAAATGACAGTAGAGAACAAGGAGTATGCTGCCTCCTTCTGGTCCAGTGTATGATGGCATGCATTTTGGTAGCTAAGAATGTAGTATCTTCTGCAAGGAACTAAATTTCTATAAACAAACAAACAAAAAAAATAGGATGTAAAAAAAAAATCTAGGATGAAAGGAAGCTTGTTGGTGTTAGGAGTTCCATGGAGGAGAAAATGGAAAGAAGGCAAAATTAAAAGGACTGGGAAAGGGTAGAGTTGAGTCTAAAGGACTAGAGAGAGGTACTGGGGAGTGGGGATTTCATCTCAGGAAATGGGACCTCTGAATCACAGGACTAGGGGGAGAAAGAGGGACAGATTTTGTAGCCATAGGACCTGGGAATTACCAGTTGGTTGGTGCCCGCAACCTCCTCAGTCCATAACAGTGGAGGTAATGTTTTGTTGTTCTGTGTTCACTCTCCAAACATTAGGCATTAGAGTGGGGAGGGGAGGCAGGAGGTCATGACAAGTCTGAGTCAATAAATGACATCTGCTGTCAAAAGGGCACAGCCAGGGCCTCAGACACGACACTGATACAGAGCTATGTGCATGCTCCATGGATATCTTCTAGATGCGGCTGCTACTCCACCAACTTGGGATAAAGCCATGCAGCTGAAATCATGTGTGAATTCTGTTCAGCCTTTGCAATTCCAATGTCCAGGCATGGACTGCCCCAGGCCTCTTTTGCCATCTTCTGGCATATTTGAGAATTAAGGCCTTTGTCCTAAATCCCAAGGAGCAATAGCTGGCTATAGAAAACTGTGCTGCTCTAGGAATGTGAAGCTAAGGGGGATCCTATAGATAAAACTCTAAGGTGAGGAAGATGAGAATCAAGCATTTTTGTTTGTCATGAGTCACTGTCTCATGACCCAAGAGTTATAGTTTCTGAACAGAAAAAACAAGTAAGAGCCATCATATACAACTAGGGGAGATAATGTTCTCCTGAACATAAAGCTAATACTGGAAGCCTCCACCCCTGAGTTACTGTTTTCTTCACAGACCTTCATCCCAGCATTCAGCACCTATACTGGAAGGATCACCTACAGCCCAAAGACAATTACCTCCAAGACCTGAAGGAACATAGTCCCCATTGGAAGTGTTATGTTCCTGTACCTTTGCCTGGAGACTCCCCAGAACCCCCAAATATCCTTCCAGTAATTTAATTTCAAATAAGTAAGTCTGGTACATGGGTTTTCATTTTTCTGATTTACCACAAAATCACCAATTTAGAAAACATTTACTTTTGTATGGTGGTTAAACCAATAAGCTCCTTCTTACCACCCCAACTCCTTACTTAATTCAGTAATGTGATATGAAAACACAACGTAAAAACAATAAAGCAAGATAGCCATCTCTATGAAAGTTACTGCATTCTTAAACCATAAAGACTGGAGAAAAATAAATGGTGAAAATTCTAATACAGCCAGAAAAAAAGCCCAGAAGCTTCAAAATTTCAGAATGCTTAATTTGAATTTATATTTATTACAATAAAAATACCATAAAAGCAGAAGTAGATTATCTCATTGGCAGACTGATTCAGGGAGATTTCTTTCTTAATCATGTTGTTAAAATAGGAAATTTCCATTAGTTTAAGCTAATTTTCAATATCTCTAAAAACATTCATATTCCCTTTAGGCCAATCCCTGCCTTAACATTACATTCCAATCAAAATCCATTCTCCTCCATTATTGTTAGAAATATTCCTGTCCCAGAAAAGTTTTAAAATAATATCTCTCCATATATCAAGTACAATCTTATTTCCTAATGGCAGGAAAAAAAGGTAACAATTAATTTGTGAAATAGAGTCTACTAGTAGTATAAAGATAGTAGGAAGATGTGAAAGAGGCAAGTGTTTGAGTCTTCCAATTTATCCCCAAATAGGGAATGTCAGAAACATTACGCTTTTAAAAGTTTGCTGGATTCCTCAGTTCTTTCTGTTATTTTTCCTCAATACTATCAAAGTTAGTGATTTAGGAATTAGCCTATTTTTAAAAAATTTATTTTTTTATGTCTTTTGATATTTTTACATCACCAGAATTTCTTCCAGTGTTCCTCCTCTTCTGAAAAAGAGGAAGAAAAAAATTAGGAAAACTGATCAATACATCAAAAAAGCCTGAAAATATGCACAACATACCACAACTGTGGCCATCCTACCTCTGCAAAGGAGTGAGGTGGAGGAATCTTCTCATTTCAGTCCTTTGGACCATGCTTGTTCTTTATAAATTTTCAACTTTCACTTTTGATTATTTTGTGGTTATTCTTTCTGTTTAATTTGGTTACATTAATTCTGTTTAATTTCACTTGCATCATGGCAATCACTGTGGGTGTCATTTTCTTTCTTCTCTTTATTTCACTCTGCATCAGTTCATGTGGATCTTTCCATGCTTCTCTGTCTCTATCACATTTACAATTTCTTACAGCACTTTAATATTCTATTACATTCACATACCAAAATTTGTTTAGCTATTCCCCAATAAATGGGTATCTACTTTGTTTCCAATTCTCTGCTACCATAGAAAGTTTAGCTTATTTTTATTATCCCTTATTCTCCTACCCCAACCCTTCGTCCTCCCCCCCCGCCCAGTTTTTCCCTTTTGTCACATTAACATACAGAACATAAGTATCAATAGAGAATCAGAAGCATTAATTTTTTCCCAAGACAAATCTACTAAAAGGTTTTGTTATGGGGTCTGCAGAGATGTCACTGTGAGATCCTGGACAATCCCCTTCCAGTACTGTAACCTGAATGAATTACAAAACAAAAAACTTTAGTTATTTTACTTCCCAGATTGCTCAAATATAATATCCCAGGGTCACAACCCACACCCACTCCCACCTCATGTCATTTCAATAGATGAGAATTTTTTTAATTTGGGGACAAGGGTAAGGCAGTTCCCCACCTATGGTACCATATATGTAATAATATGATATGTATCTATGATCTATGTGTATCTATATGTATACATGTATCATATGATCTATATGATATATAAATCTAGAGCTAGAAGAACTTCAGAAATCACCTAATCTAACCCTATTATTTTACAGATGAGAAAACTGAGGCCCAAAGAGGTTGTGACTTGCCCAAGGTCACAAAGGTATGGCAAGAATCTTAAGTGAGGAATATGGGCATTCCAAACATGGGAGACAGTCAATGTAAAGGCACAAAGGTGGGATATGGTGTGTCAGCAAGACCAGTTTGGCTGTACCTTGGAGTTTGGGAAAGGAATGGATAATGCATAATAAGAATGGAAAAATGAGATGGGACCAAGTTGTAAAGACCTTTAAAAGCCAAGCAGAGGAGTTTACATTTGTTACTAGAGGCAATGGGAAGCCACTGGAGTGACATGGTCAGGCTTTGCATTAGGAAAATCATTTTGATGACTTATGGAGGATGGGCTGGACCAAGGAGAGACTTCAGGTAGGAAGACCAATGAAGAGGCAATTATTGCAATTGCCCAATGAAGAGGTGATGTTGGCCCGAAGTGGGGTGATGTCTACATGAAAGGAGAGAAGAGGATTTAGAGCTGTCTTAGAGAAACAAAAATATTTTTCAAGGATTTTATTTGTGGGAGAGAGAGAGGAGCTGAGGATGAAGTGTGGGAGTTCAATCTAAAAGGAATACACACAGCCTCTGAATTCTATATTTTATCCATTTAATCAACAAAAGCAAGAAAGCATTTGTTGGGTGTCTGCTGTGTGTCAAGCCCTTTGCTAAGTATGATGAGAATATTACAAAAGAAATATAAGGTAAGATTTGTATTAGGAATAACATTTTTTCAGTTTAAACCAATTTCCACGGAGATTTCCCTGCTGGCCAACTATCTTTCTCCATGTTCCCTGAAGCATCCAACAAAGAGGCATTTGGTCTTGTTCAAAATCTCAAATCTTGCTCTTCCATTAATAATCTGTAAGACCTTGGGCAAATTTCCTAACTCTAGGCAACGAAAATTTGCTGCTGCTGCTTCTCCTCCTCCTCCTCCTCCTCCTCCTCCTCCTCCTCCTCCTCCTCCTCCTCCTCCTCCTCCTCCTCTCCTCCTCCTCCTCCTCCTCCTCCTCCTCCTCCTCCTCCTCCTCCTCTTCTTCTTCTTCTTCTTCTTCTTCTTCTTCGTCGTCGTCGTCGTATTCGTCTTCTTTGTCGTCATCTTCTTCTTCTTCTTCTTCTTCTTCCTTCTTCCTTCTTCCTTCTTCTTACCAAATAACTGCTCAACAGAATAACAGAGCTATGTTTTCCTGACCTAATTCAATTTTATTTAACAACCATTTACTATGTGCCTCTATCTAAAGGAGTGCATAATAAATCCATACTATCTAATTTCAGCAAGACAATAGTAATAATCCTGTATTAATAATTCACATCCATATCTCTTTACACTAATTTATTATAGATGTGGCAATAGTCAAGACAGATTATGAAGCATGATTCAAGAAGCTGTTAGAACAAGGGTGGAGAACCTGTGGTCTCAAGGCCACATGTGGCTTTCTAGGTCCTCAAGTGCAGGCCTTTGACTGAATCCAAATATCATAGAACAAATCCCCTTAATAAAAGGATTTGTTCTGTAAAATTTGGACTCAGTCAAAAGGTCACATGTGGCCTCAAGGTCACAGGTTCCCCATTCCTGTAAAGCTAGAATGAACAGAATGAATGGGTTTGTAAAGTTTATGAAGCTCTTTATATATTGATCTTCCCAACAAACTTGAGAGTAAAGGAAGTACTTAATTTTATATTATATGAATTTTTACAGCTAAGAAAACTGAGGTTCACATGGACAATTAGTTAAATGCTAGTGCTGGGCCTCAAAGCCAAGTCTGTCCCTACGTGGGTCTAGCATTCTTTTAATTATATATATATATATATATATATATATATATATATATATATGTATGTATATATATATATATACCATAATGCTTCTCAAAGAAAAAAACAGCAGCACACTAACATTGTATTACACTTTCAGGTTTGTTCTCATATTATTGACTCTGGAAGACCATATCTAAATCTTCTTCATCCCTCTCAAGGAACCTAAGCCTCTAACTCCAAATCCATCTCACTGCCATTCAAAGGTACATTTTCTGTCCCTGAGGAAAAATTCTCAAATTTTAAATTGCTTGAAATCAATTATGATCAGACTGTTGTTCAGTCATTTTTCAGTCATGTCTCACTCTTTGTGACTCCGTTTGAGGTTTACTTGACAAAGATACTGGAGGGATTTGCCATTTCCTTCTCCAGCTCATTTTACAGATGAGGAAACTGAGGCAAACAGGGTTAAGTGACTTGCCCAGGGTCACACAGCTGGTCTGAGGACAGATTTGAACTCAGGAAGATGAATCTTCCTGACTTCAGGCCCAGCACTTTATCCACAGTTCCACCTTGCTGCCACTAGATCAGACTAGATCTCTAAAGTCCCTTCCAATTCTGAGATTCTGTTTCCCTAAGCACCACAATCACTAACTGACCCCTACTTTCAAATTCTCCTACAAACTCTCCACCTCTTTCCCTCCTCCAGTCCTTCTCCTACTCAAGTGGTCAGACCATATCATACCAATACCTTCCTCCAGCTCAGTAAACTCCTACGACTCCCTATCACTTCCAAAATCAAATGGAAAATCTGTGGGGCATCTAAAGCCCTTCACAACCTGGCCCCTTTCCTATCTTTCCAGTCTTTTTATGATATTTCACTCCCTCCCACATACTTTATGATCCAGTAACACACCTGCCTTCTAGATTTTTCTCATACTCAGCAAAAGATTGCATCTTTTCATTGACTGTCCCCCATGCCCAGAAGGCCCTCCCTCCTCATCTCTGCCTTCTGGTTTCCCTGGCTTCCTTTAAATCCCAGTTATTACTGCCGTGGTGTCAAACTCCAAAAGAAATAGGGCCACTTAACCATAGATAAGGCTCCTTGCAGGCTGCATAGAATAAATTTTAAAATGTAATGTTATCTATGCTTTATTGCATTTTTTAATTTATTATGTGAAATACTTCCCAACTACATTTTAATTTGATTCATGTTGGACCTCAAAATGTTGTGGGCTTTATGTCTGACGCCTCTGTTCTCTGGGAAGCCTTTCCTGAATCCCCTTAAAACTAGTACCTTACCACTACAGATAATCTCCAATGGATCCTTCTTATGGCTTGTCTGTATACAGCTGTTTGCAATGGTGTCTCAACCATTAAACTCTGAGTTCCTTAAAACAGACACTGCTTTTTGACTTTCTTTGCATTTCCAATGCTTAGCACAGTGCCTGGCACATGACAAGGACTAAATAAATATTTGTTGACTGACTGGGCTATTGCAAAGGCCTCTCAATTGGTCTCCTTGCATCATCTCTCCCCTCTCCAGTATATTAACCCCATAGCTGACAAAGTGATAATCCTAAGGCACATGAATGACCATGCCATGCCATTCCCCTGTTCACTAAACTCCAATGGTTCCCTATTACCTCTAGGACCACATAGAAACTTGTCTGTTTGGTCATTGAAGCCCTGACTCCAACTTACTTTTCCAGCCTTATTACACATTTTTCTTTCACACACTTTTCTAAACAGCTAAATTGGCCTTCTTGCTGTGTCTCAGACATATCATTCCCTTTCTCTTGTCCGTTTTTGCACAAACTTTCTATTCTTCATGCCTGGGATGCATTTCCTCCATACTTTCACCTTTTAGAATTTCTAATTTCTTTCAAAATTCAGCTACCACCTTCTCTATGTGAGGCTTTCCCTGATTCCACCAACTACCCCACTGCCTCCACAAATTACCTTGTATTTATTTTTTATATACTTATTTACCTACATGCTCTGTCTTGATCCCATATACAAACCCCCAGATAAGTTCCTTGAAGACAGGGACCATTTTATTTCTCTGTCCCCAGCAACTAGAAGAGTTCCTGGCACAGAGTGGTTTGGTAAATGCTTATTCATTGGTTGATGGACTTTCATAAAACTTTACTATCCCAATTCCCTTCATTCCACTTCTCTCTGACCACTTCTAAATGTAGGCAGTCCCCAACCTCTGCTCTCAGCCCTCTTCTTTCTCTGTGTCTTTGCCCTTGGAGATCTTGCCAGGCTTCAGCTACATCTTTATGTGCATGACTTCCAGGGATAGCTGGTAAATGTTTAATAATAGGTTCTAAAGGGAGGAAAAGACAATATGCACAGCACACTTTTAAGTTTAATCTGTATCATTAACATTTTCTTCATCACTTTAAGTCTGGACAATCAACAAAGAATAAATCAGCCCTGATTTGTAGCATTTGGCAGTTTGCGAGGTGTGGGGTGCCCATGCTGGAAATTTAACAATCAGCTCTCATATAGTCGGTAGGAGCTGGCTCCAGCACACCCCTAAACATCACTGATTATTAAATATAGACTTCTGCCACTCTTTTGAGCACCAATATCATATTTCCAACTATCCACTGACCATTTCCATATAGAAATGCTACTAACATATCAAACTCAATATGTCTAAAGCCAATCCAGGCTTTCCTTCAAAACCAGTTTCTCCTCATGACTTTCTTACTTCCTCAAATGGTTCTACCATTTTCCTGATCACTCAGGCTTGAAATCTCAGGCTTATCTTTGATCTCATTCTTCTTTGCCACCCACATTTAATCATCTGCCAAATCCCGCTGATATGTCCTTCACAACCACTTTTGGATCTCTTCCCTATTTTCTGTTCCTTTTGCAACCACCCAACCCTGATTGCTTCATGCCTGAGCTAGTGCCTCCAAACTCTTGCCTATCTAACTTATTCTGCAGACCACTGCAAGACTGATTTCCTAAAATCACTTCTTCAATCAAGGCACTCTTCTCAAAAATTAATGGCTCATTGATGAGTATTGAATAAACTCCACATCCCTTAGTCAAGCAAAGATCTCCAGAACCTGGCCCAATCTACCCTTTTCTGCCAATTTCCCACTAGTTCCCTACAGGAACTCTATGTCCTGGATGCTCATTTCCTGAACACTTCCTATCATTTCTAGCTTCTACATCTCTGTTCATGCCAGTCTCTCATTCTATAAGACACATACCCCCTTCCCGATCTTTCTTTACAGAAATTCTGTCCATCCTTCAAGATACAACTCAAATGCTATTAACTCTTCTATATCCTTCATATTCTACTCATGTGTTATATTGTGGTAATTTTGTACATTGTCTTTTTTTTTCTAAACTGTGAGCCCCTCAGGGACAAAGATCATGTCTTGCTCATTGTTTTTTTCTTATATATCTTATGATGGTGCCTTACAAATAGTATTCTCCCAATTATTTGGTGAATAATAAATCAATGAATTTGTAAAAGGTCAGAGGAATATAGAAACCTAGACAGGGTGACAGAGACTAAAAGGAGGTATGACAGTCAAGTCATCATGGAACGATTAATTGACCCAACACTTTCATATTTGTAGTCCTGACATGCAGGAATTACTCATTCATCACAAGTTGTCCTGTGTCAACTGTTTTAGTAACCTGGATGTGGGATGCTCTGCACCCAGAATACAAGGTGTTCTTCCAAACACCTAGTTCTTACCATCATAAATTAAGAAATGGATGTCCCAGATAGTACTATGTTAGCTCAAATAAGAGAATAATGGGGTAGCAGTATAACACCACACTGGCAAGAAATGTAAGTTACTATTCAAAATCCTGAGGAAAGTCATTGAGGAACATCTTCCCTGATTAATTTCATGAAATGAGGAGGCAGTCCTCTTCCTGGAATAACTTTAATGCAACCTATCTGAAAGGAAATGTTGTTTAAGGACCCAGAGAGATTCTATTCAACCTTGAGGGTAAGGTTCCTTGGCTAAGAGGAAAGGAAATGTCTAAGCTTAAAGTGTTTAGACAGGTCCCTTATGCAATATGTGATGTCATAATAGTCTAGGCCAGGAGTGGGGAATCTGTGGCATTGAGGTCACATGTGGCCCTTTAGATCCTCGAGTGCAGCACTTTGACTGAATCAGTCAAATCCAAATTTAAACCAAACACCTCTAACTTCCAGTCCAGGGCTCTTTGCACTGCAGCATCACTCAAAGGCATAGTTCTCTGCCCTTGAGAGAAAATGCTCCAACTTTAAATTGCTTTTTTTTTAATTTTATGAAATTTAATTTTGGTTTAACAACTTTACACAGTTCCTTTTGAATTCTTTAGTCTCTTTCCTTGACTTTTCTATCAGATATAGAAAATATAAATAGATAGCTCTTGAAAAGAAATGACCTGCATTATGAAGGTCATCTGAAATGAAGTAGAAATGTTAACCAATGCACATCATTTCACTAGGGAACCCAATGTAAACTTTTTATAATCTAATGGAAAGTTGAAATGGGAAAAGCTGAAACTAAAATAGAGATTACAGTTTTTAGAATAAAGGGGAGAAAGAAATTTCTGCAAGTTCCAATATCATATCAAGGATAGTATACTCTCCAGAGATCTAAGGAAAGGAAAATAGAAAATCTCCCAACATAAGCCAATTTGTTATTTCATCATAATTTTGAGCAGGAGGGAAGCTTTGCATTTACCATTTCAACTATGTGACACTCTTCACCCCCAGGACTTCCATCACTAAGTCATCAGATACACAGGGTCACCGACTTTTAGGCTTCCAATTTTTTCCACTGAAAAATACATGCCAAAGAGTGGGGATGTCTTGTATAGATGCTTCTCTGCTGGGTCACAGAGGCGATAGCTGAAGGAGACAAAGAAAAATCATCAGGCACATGGAGAAAAACACAATATAAAGCTAATATGCTAGCCCAGGGAGTCATGCAAACAACTTCTAAAACCTCTCTTGGAAAGCTAACAGGTGTAAAAATGCAGGAAAGGCTTATTTCTGGCACTTGCCAGAGCATCCTGTTATTATAAATGGACTTAACAGCGTTACATTTGCATCCATGATGAGAGGTCTCATTAGAAGCATTAAAAAGGTTTTTAATTTAATTGTTCAAATATATTGTCTATCTACATAAATCAATTTCATAATACTTTGAAATAGAATAGAGCCGAAAAGAGGAATTACTCTAGATTCCCTTAGTTATTCAGTTATTTCAGTCATGTACAATTCTCTGTGACCCCATTTGGGGTTTTCTTAGCAAAGATACTAGAATGGTTTGCCATTTCCTTCTCCAGCTCATTTTATAGATGAGCAACTCAGGCAAACAGGGTTAAGTGACTTGCCCAGAATCACACAGCTAGTGTCTAAGGTTGGATTTGAATTCAGGTCTTCCATAATCTAAGCTCAATGCTCTATTCACTACACCACCTACTGCCCAAGTTCCCTTAGAATTCTGACAAATTCATAAGCTTAACAGTGAATCAATCACTGGAATCTTAGAGCAGAGCAGTCAACCATTAAAACAGAGATAGAATTAACAAGAACTTGGGGTGTGATCTGAAGCAGAGTTTAAGTCTGTGTCTTCAAGGTGGAGAAACTAACTTGATTGTATCTAAAACTCTAAGATTTGAAGTGTTCTAGACCGACTCAGTCCAGTCTCTAACTACCTACATGTTTAAACCTATACCTAGTTCTGCCATGATAATACAATGACAGTATGATAATATATAATACATGACAACATCAAAAGTGTTGGATCCTTCCCCCACCCTCACCCCTGCTGCCCCACCATATGATCTACCTCTTCAGTGTTTCCAGGGGCTCTTTCCTGCTAATGATCCCAGTGTCTGGGTCCACTGTTGTCATGATGCATCTGCAATATAGCCAAGAGAGAGTTAGGCAAATGTACACAATAACCAATAGGGCAAAAGTACTGAGTTTGGTTAGAACTTTTACCTGGGGCAAGCCAAAACCTTGCTCATTTCCACACTCCCAATTAGGATTTCATCCCAGGTATCCTAGGAGAGATAAGATAAGTTTTCTTTTGAATAAAGGCATCTAAGTTTTGCAACCTGTTCTTTATTAGTTGGCAGCAACTATAGCTGGATATAGAAAACAACTCCCCTCCTCTCTTAAAAAAAAATAGAAGCCATTTTGATAGACTTAACCCTTCTCAGCAATGCAAGGACCTAAAACAATTCCAAAGAACACATGACAGAAAATGCCATGCACAACCAGAGAAAGAACTATGGAGTCAGAATACAGAATGAAGCAGACTATTTTCTTTTTTATTTTGTTTTATTTTTTTTCTTTCTCCTGGTTTTCCCCATTCATTATAATTCTTCTAATGCAACATGACAAATGTGGGAAAGTGTTTAATAGGAATGTATGTGTAAAGCCCATATCACATTGCAAGCTATCTTGGGGATGGAGGCAGGAGGGAGGGGAAGAAAAGTTAAAACTTATGGAAGTGGTTGTTGAAAACTAAAAATAAACATTTTAATTTTTTTAAAGTCATTTATAAAGACCAGAAAAGGAGGTACTATAGTCTTAACAGAGCTCTGCAGAGAAACTAGATTTTTCTTGTTCAGTTGTATCTAACACTTCATGACCTTTTGGGGGTTTTCTTAGCAAAGATACCAGAGTGGTTTGCCATTTCCTTCTCCAGTTCATTTTACAGATGAGGAAACTGAGGCAAACAGGGTTAAGTGATTCTCTCTGGGTTGCACAATTAATAACTATCTGAGACCAGATGTGAACTTGGGTCTTTTTGACTCTAGGCTTGGGCACTTAATCTACTGTGCCATCTAGCTGCCCAAGGCTACTATAGCCTTCTACAAACTGTGCCCAGGAAATAGACCAGTCACTGGAGCCTTTGCCTAACCCATTCCACTGTATTCTATCTCCTCATCTCTCAGGAGATCAGGATTTCAAAGCCTGGGGTCAGGATGTAGGTTCTGAGATGCACATTTTTTAACTTTATTTTTATTTTTATTTTTTGCTTTTTGGAGGGAGGAAGGCAGGACATTTGGGGTTAAGTGACTTGTCCAAGGTCACACAGCTAGTAAGTGTGTGAAGTGTCTGAGGCCAGATTTGAACTCAGGTCCTCCTGACTCCAGGGCCAGTGCTCTAGAGATGCACATTTTTAAAAGGAAGTTTTAGGGGCACTCAAGTCCCAGGGTTACAGTTACATAGACCCTATAAGGTTATCCAATCAAACCCTTAACTGAACAGCAATTCCTTCTAATACATGCCTGAAGACTCCTAGTGAAGGGGAACCCGCCTCCAGTTATAATGTGGTTGTTCTTTATGTCAAACATAAATCTGTATCCCTACAATGATTGTAGACATTTTGAATAAAGCAGGCTTCTGTGATTAGGTCTGGAAACTTAGCCATCATTTATAGTACTGTCGCTACAGAGAAATTCACATTGTGGAAAAGATGATTTATAAACAAAGTTTTGCAACCAAAATCCACTTTGAAGTTGAGGACCAGCTGAAAAACAAATATTTCCAAATCATTTTCTGATGTTCCACTTATTTAAATACCATGGAATATGATAACAAGACGATTTAGGCAAACACCCAGGAGCAGACGTAAGTATTTGCCTCATTATGATAATGGATGTGGGCCACATGTTAGGAAAGCTCAGGGCATCAATTTGTTGAAACAGGTCATTTCACCACAGCAGGGCAATGCAGTCACTTACAAACACACCCATGGCTACCTTTTTAAAAGCTGGAACACTTGGGTCACAACCAATTCAATGCCTTTCTGACAAGTAATAAAGACCTCAACAACATGAAGCCACAAATCTATGCTAATTCAAGATTCTAGTGGTGAATTCAAAGCCACTGAGCCTAGAATTTCAATGAAAAGTTTCTCAGAGCCAGGGTTTGATGATAAATGGTCTTTTTTGCACATGCTGTTCAGCCCTTGCATCACATGGCAGACCATCAAATCGCTTTCTTTGTAGCCTCAGATGCCAGCCTTATAGGTTCCTCTTAAGTAGAAGCATCATTTAACATCTGCAAATAAATTCACTGAAATAAGGGTATATGTTTAAGAAAGAGTGAACTGGTTCCAGATTTTTCTGGGTAAAAGATAGAGGGAGGAAATGCCCTTCATAGCTTTTTTAAAATAATGCTTAACATTTATATAAGGCATAGGTTCCCAAAGTAGGCAATACCACTCCATGGGGGGCACTGGAAAGATCTGGGGGGAGGACAGTAGTAGCCTCCAGTGCAATTGGGGGGGGGGGGTGTATAATAAAAATAAAGGGATGATGGAAGCATAAGGAAAGAGAGAAGAAAATTTCGAAAAACCATTAATACATGTTTCATCTGTTGTATAACTGAGTTAAAGTTATAGTGATTACTTATTTTCCAAATAAACACTCAAAATAAAAGTTATAATCAATCAGTGGTCAAGTCAGTTGACAGGTCTTAATAAGCAAGTGTTGGCAGGCAAGGGTGTTGTGCATTGCTGAGAAGTCCAGTGTGCATCAGCGAGAATGTGTGCATATAAATGACTTGTTTGAAATCCAATACTATATGGTTACATGACACAATATTGCATCATCAAAATTTCAATGCAAGAAAAAAGCCCTACAAATTTACAATAAATTATTAAATTTAAGTTGCATGATTTTAAAAATTAAAAATTTATATTTTTTGAAATGATGCAAATTTTTTTAAAAATCTATTAAAGAGTAAAAGAAAGTAGATTTCCGGGAGGGGCCCTGAATATTTTTTTTAAAAGGAGGCGGTAGGCCAAATAAGTTCAGGAACCTCTGATATAAGGTTTGTAAGGCATTTTAAACATATTATTTCATTTGAGCCTTACAATAACCCTGTGAGGCAAATGATATTATTATCCCCACATTACAGTTAAGGAAACTGAGGCTGAGAGAATGCAAGTGGCTTGCTCAGTGGTTATACAGTCAGAGAGCGTTTGGGGAAAGAATTAAACCCAGTTTTTCTTTTTTCTTTTTCTTTTCTTTTTTTTTTTTTTAAGCAATTGGGGTTAAGTAACTTGCTCAAGGTTACACGGCTAGTCATTATTTATGCGTGGGTGCTCATTTTCTGAGGTCGGATCTGATCTCGGGTCATCCAAACTCCGAGGCCGACGCTCTTACTCACTGCGCCACCTAGCCGCCCCTTTAGGGCAATTGGGGTTAAGTAACTTGCCCAAGGTTACAGGGCTAGGTTTTTGTTTGTGTGGATTAAGTGTCCGAACTCAGGTCCTTCTGACTCCAGGGCCGGCGCTCTATTCACTGCGCCACCTAGCCGCCCCCAACCCAGTTTTTCTTACTCTAAGCCTCACCACTCGATGTGTTTGCTACATTACTCAGTCACTCTATGTGACTGCAATGTATTTCCCTCCCTCACTGAAGAGATAGTCGATGAGTGTGAAATATTGACTATTCTGTCAGACTCAGTAGATATGTCCGTGGGTTTTCTAAATTACTTTTTTTTAAACTTTTGTTACAAGGACTGACTCTTTGGATGAATGGGAAGAGGTATTGCAGAAATGCATATAAAGTAGAAACAAAAGGCATTAATAAGAAAGTGATGCTGGAAATTAATCTTGGGATGAACTTGGATATACTGCAAATTATTGTGGGTTCCGTGTGTGTGTGTTTTTAATAAAGCCAGGCTTTTAGTATATGGTGGCCTGTGGGGTGGCTAGGTGGCACAGTGAATAGAGTCAGGAGGATCTGAGTTCAAATCCGGCTTCAGACACTTAACACAAAAACTAGCCATGTGACCTTGGGCAAGTCACTTAATCCCAATTGCCCTAAAAAAAAAGGCAAAAAAAAAAAATATATATATACACATATGGTAGCTAGTTTGCAAAACAAAAAGCATACAATGAATTGAAATGCAGTTAACAGAAGTTAGTAAAACAGAAGTTAATAAAGCATTTGTTTAAAAAAAAAGAAAAGAAATGCAGGTCACGAAAAGGACACTAGATAATACACACAATGGATCTAAATAATCTGCAGCATGTTACCAAAGAAGAACTATACACAAGAAACAGCCTAAAATATATCATTAGAGAGGTGAATGGTCAGCTAAGGTGATGGGGATGTCGCGTAGGAAGACTGAAGGATGACCAGTGGACAGGCCATGTGCAGCAAGGGTATCCAAAAAATGTTAAAAGATCTAGAGAAATTCCCACCATCGAGCTGTGTGGATCCCCTGTGAAGTGTTTGCAGAAGGACATGGAAAAATATACTGTGGGATAAAAGAAGGCTTCAGGAAAGAGGTGTAACTGAGCTAAACTGACTGATAAGATTATTCATTCATCAGTTAGAGGCAGATTTGCTTAGTGGATGGAGAGCTGGCCTCTAAGCCATCTTTTGCCTCATTTCTTACCTAGCTTAAATCACTGAATGGTT
The DNA here is from genome assembly GCA_011680675.1 of Gymnobelideus leadbeateri. NCBI lineage: Eukaryota > Metazoa > Chordata > Mammalia > Diprotodontia > Petauridae > Gymnobelideus > Gymnobelideus leadbeateri. The sequence continues at coordinate 58,276 of WOXC01007466.1, read as the reverse complement.
GATTTGCCTCAGACAAACTGAGACCTGGGAAAGACCTTAACTTAAAAAGGCTACAGTCTCCCCACTGTATCTGGGGCCACCTCCAGTCCTGACTTATGTTTTGTCACTGGATTTAGATGACTCTGGAAGGAGAGGCTGATGGCTTTGCACAGCTAGGCCTCACTTGAATCCAATTCATTTGCAAGTCAAGACATCATCCTCCTGATTTCATGGGTCCTCTTCAAGAACAAAGGATAAATAATGTGTGAGAAGTACTGAAGTCTTCTTGACTCTGGGTCCAGCATTCTATCTACAATGCCACCACATGGCTTCAGAAATAGGCAGTGGGTAGTGGATCTTCACCTGCATTTGTAAATTTCTTAGACCCTCTCTCTTTCCCTGATTCTAGCCACACCAATCACGTTAAGTTTTAACTATATATAAATAAACCCTGGGGGTACCTATTTATTTAAAGCAAGTTTTTTATAACAGGAATTCTTTTGTAATGTGAATAGTCTTTCCCTTTTACTCCTACCAGAACAATTTCTTTTTTCATTTGTTTGAATTTCTTTTTTTCTCCCTGATATCCCAATATGCTGTGAACCATTGAACACAGCAGTCCAGGAAGAATTAAAAGTGGGCATTACCCATGGGAAACCATTAGTCTGCACTGTCATTCCTAAGCTAATTCACCTAATTTGCAGAGCTCTGCTATTTTTATTTAGTCGGCCTCTTAAATATTGATATGCATTAGCATTTTCCCATTAATATTTAACAAGATCACCAGGAATGGGAAGTGTTATGGCTGAGCAATGGCACCAGATGGCCAAGTTAATACTACCCGTAGAGCCTTAACTACTCTGCCTCCTAACAAGTGAGGATAGGATATTTTTTTCCATTTCAAATGGCCACATATTTCTATATAAAGATGAAAATCACAATACAATAAGGACAAAATGTTTTATTTAAAAGGCACATCAATATTTTCTTTAAACTTACCCTAGATGAAAAAAAGCATAACTAAAGTTACAACTGAAATATTTATAGAAGTTAAAGCTCACCTATAATAAAAAACAAATAAACAGATCCAAAATACCTAAGAATTGGTGCTTAAGTTTGGGTTAAGTCTATAGCTTTTTCCCTTGTTTGTCAAGTCATTAGAATATGTGACTACTTCTAGCCAGAAATACAAGTTCTTTTTTTTTAGAGTATTTTGTTGTGTGTTGTTTTATATCAGAACACCCAACACAGATCATAACTACCAAATATTTATCTGTGCAAAACAGTTATCTATAGTACTTAAATACAAATAAGAGACATGATTTTTTTAAAAATAAATTTGTTGCTGAATTGTTTTCAATCATGTTAGCTCTTCATGACCCTATTTGGGGTTAGGATATACTTAGACTACCTTCTTCAGTTTACTGTACAAGACAAGTACAAAATCTTCACTCATGCCTCTGAGAACATTGGACTAGACACCCCCATCTTGAGCAATCTTCCTCCAGTAATCAACTGTCCCAGTATACATGATATTAGCTCCCTTGTGCCAGGATTGCATTATCACTCACCACCTGACCGTATCAAAGGGAGAGGAGACCGTCACTGCTAAAGCTGTCAGTGATTGTGTGATCATCCAATTTATCACAATCTGAATGATCTCAGCATCTGGAAGCACTTCTTCTACTACATCACAGATTACCAACAAGGCTGCTCTATAAATAGTACTCCTTGCTTTGAAAGATTGAAAACTTGATACAAGCCACAAATTCCATCAGACAATAATTTTCAAAATGACTCCTAGGCCTTTGAATTCTCTCTCGGAGCCAAATTTCCCAACATCAGCAGCCAAATGGGTTCTTGCAAAATCCAAGAGGGAGACAAAGTGGAGAAAAGTGGCTTCATCTGCGCACCACCAGTGGTCAGATTGCCAGCAAAATACTTCTAAAATTGTGGGTGCATCCTCTCCAAACACCTGCTCATTGCTTATCCCTAAAGGCAAAGTTAAGGGCCTGGGTGGGGTGAAATACCTGATGGCATTTGTTAAGTTACCCTACCAGAGGAGATGCATTCTGGGAAGATGGTGGAGTAGGTCAGAAATTTCCAGGCTTTCCAGATTTCCTCCACAAACACTTTCTTCCTTTGGAATTCAAACTACACAGTCTATTATGGCTTTACTAATAGTAATTGTTTACTTGTGTAATTTACCTGCTATAATAATCTGCCTTTCTCAGAAGGAACCAGTGAGGTCTCAGAGATAGCAGTTAAATGCCACCAGACAGGAAGTCCTCTGTGAAGGAGATGGCCGGTTTTGTCATGGTTACAGAGGGAACGGTGGTAGAGTTGGAGGCAGAGTCAGTGTAAGAAACCAGAAAGCCAGGGAGAGCTTGGCAGCCTGCCCAGCCCCAGCTTAGACCAAAAGGACCATGAGTTCTCAACCTGGAATCTCTGATTAGATTTCAAAGGATCCATGAATTTAGATGAGAAAAAAAATCACACCTTTATTTTGATATAATTGGTTTCCTTTTTATCCTATGTATTTTCTTTTATGCATTTAAAAAACATTATTCTGAGGAGAAGTCCAAAGGTTTCACCGAAGTGCCATACAGAGGCTGTTAAGAATCACTTGCCAGTGAATAGAGCGCAGGCCCTGGACTCAGGAGGATCTGACTTCAAAGCCAACCTCAGACACTTAACACTTACTAGCCATGTGACCTTCAGCAAGTCACTTAACCTCAATTGCCCTGCCCTCCCCCCTCCAAAAAGCAAAAAATCACTTCCCCTAACTGTATATTCAAGTAAGACTTTTAACCTAAAAGGAATGTCAGAACAATTTGCCTTTTTGTTGAGATAAACCCAGGAACATTTCATTCCCACAGAGAAAGCTTTTCAGAACAGAATGGACCAATGAGTAGAGGGTTCCTATGGAAAGAGGTCTTTAGCCACCCAACAGAAATGGAACTGGAAGGAAGATTAGGGATCACATGATCCAACCACCTCATCTTACTGAGAAAACTGAGATCTGAACAACAAATGACTAACCCAAGGTCATATAAATGATTTAGTGACAAACCTAGACAAGAATTCAGGCTTATAAACGCTTAACCAAATTAAATTCAAAGAACTGAATTAAGCACCTATTATGTGTAAGACTGGTCAGCTAGGACACAAGTGGATAGAGTGCTAGGCCTGGAGTCATGAACACTCCTCTTCTTAAGTCCAAATCTGTTCTCAGAGAATTCCTAGCTGTGTGACCCTGGGTAAGTCACTTAACCCTGTTTACCTCAGTTTCCCCATCTGTAAAATAAGCTGGAGAAGGAAATGGCAAACCATTACAGTATCTTTGCCAAGAAAACCCCCAATGGGGTCAGGAAGGATAGGACTATGACTTGAAAAACAACAGTGCAAAACAAATTTTGTAAGGCACTGTGCTGCCCACTGAAGAAACCAAAACTAAAATGAAAATAGTCCCAGCACTCAAGATTACACCAAACAAGTAAACAGACAGAGCAATTAAGTTCAAAGTCATTTGAGAAGGGAGAAAGCAACAACCTATGTCATAGAAAAAGCTTTTAGGAGTAGGTAGCACTTGAGGTAAGCTCAGAAGTCTATGAGGCAGAGGGAATGCATTCCAGGCACGAAAGGCAGACTGTGTAAAGGCACAAAAATGGAAATTAAAGTACCATTTACTGTAGTTACCCATGTTTGTAGCTTAGGCCACCACCAAATGACAAGCTAAGTGAAGCCAGGGACTGTGTCTAAACTTTATAACTGCTCCAGTGTCTAGTCCAGGGATAAATGACTGTTGAGTGGATTGATGCACACTAAGTATTTATTTCACTAAATGCTCAACCAACATTATTGAGTGTTTTTCAGCTGTGTAAGATGTGAAAACATAAAAGAAAAAAGAGAGCTATCTAGGAACTTGGTTAGGAATAGGGACCAGACCTGTGACTTTACTGATACAGGGAACTCCCAGATGAGGAAACTCCCTCCACAAATGCAACATAGTGTCTTCTCTGCAATTTATAAGCTTAGAGAGTTGCTAAGAGATTAAAGTTAAATGACTTGCCCAGGGTCACCACAGCTAGAATATGTCAGAGGAAAGATTTAAATCAAGGTCTTCATGGCTTCAAGGCCAGCTCTGTATTATATCATATTGTCTCTCAGATTCTACCCAGGGAGACAAAATGAATGTTCATGACAACTGTACGGCAGTGCTTTTGTTCCTAGAAGGATTAGAGGAAGGGAACTGAACAAAAGTCACCAACTTTTTCTCTTTTCTCTTCCCAGCAAAGCTAGAAATGATTTGCTAGGAGCAGGGGATGGAATTTCCTGACCTTAACTCAGAAAAGAATTACACTGAGAGAGTCATAACTAAAGACAGCAGAGAAATCAATTCAAATGGACAGATTTAAATTCCTATGTGTTTTTTATAGCTGGCTGGAATATGAGCTCTTTAGAGATAGGATCCTAGCACCTGTCACAGCAGCTCAGCAAAGGAGCCAAATGCAGTCCAGTTAATGACAGGAAGGAGCTCATCAGAGACATCTGTTCAGGAGAACAACTTAGTGGAGATGCCTAGCAGAGGGCAGTGTGATGTCATCACCAGAGGGCATCCATAGAGTCCTGCAGGGTCATGGTAATCATCGCCACTGGACATGAGCATCTTCCTGGTCACATGTATTCTTTACACATGTGTCCCTCTATACATGTTCCCCGAATGTGCTCCCTCTCCTACTGGTGGTATAGTAATCTGTGGGAGAGTATACCCCCATGTGGTTGGAGGAGGATGTAAAATCTCTCTTGTATTTATTTTGCTACATTATTTAATTAAATATGTTTTTGCTTTAAATTCTGTCTGGTTATTCTAGTAAAAACAATAACACATTAGTGGGGGCTCGAAGGCTATGATTTTGAGCAGATTATGAGGAGGAACCAGGCTGGCGTGAGGGGGAGGCAGGGTCTGCATATGAAAGGACTCTGAATACTACACAACTAAAGGACAAATTACAAGGCAAATTAAGTCTGAGTATGAGCAACTGCAGGAGACATTGCTATACTCTGGAAAGCCCTGTTGCTGCACTCCTTATCCAATACATTACATTATGCAATACAATACATTACATTTTCCCATGCATTATCCAAGGCATTACATTATCCAATACAATATACCCAATACATATCCAATAGCTCTTTGAAATGGTTAATCCAGGGCGACTAGGTGGGGAAGTGAGTAGAGTGCTGGCCCTAGAGTCAGAAGGATCTGAGTTCAAATCCGGCTTCAGACACTTAACACAAAAACTAGCTGTGTGACCTTGGGCAAGTTACTTAACCCCAATTGCCCTCCAAAAAGCAAAAAAAAAAAAAAGGTTTATCCATAAGGACAACATCTACAAAACAAATGGAGGAAGCATTTTGCTCCAGCAAAAAGAAAAATGTGTTAAATGTGTGTGTGTGATTGTGCGTGTGTGTGTCTGTGTGTGTGTTTGTGTGTGTCTGTGTGTGTGTGAAGAGGAGTAGTAGTATATGCATAAGGATATTAACAATATCTCTACCCTCAGAGGTAACTCTTCCAGGGACACCTAAATCAAGATCATTAACTCAAGTAAGAGAGGCTTTCTTTTTAGGTTCTTTATACTGCTCAACACAAAGTATGCCACTTAACAGTTTTAAGTTTAATTAGTTTAATTAAAAAACAATCTACTATGAGACAACTCCAGGAGGGATGTTACAGATGAAGTTCACAGCTTACCTCCTCAAAAGCACTGCAGCCAGACACCACGATATTTGGCCTAAATTGTTCCATTTTTATTTTCTTCTCAAGCCTGGTATTAAGATCTGACAGGGAAGCTTCAGAGAGCATCATGATGGGAGAGCAGTCAGGATAAGCCACCTGGTAATTCTGAACAGAGGGATGGAAAATTTCTTTTGACTTTCTTCCTGCCATATGGGTCTCAAACTGAACCAATCGATACGCTTCTGTTTTTAAGAAACTGGTGATCCACTGAGCTATTTCATCTCCACAGTCTCTACCCTGAATGTCAACGCCAAATATCCTGTGGGAGGGTTAGAATGGAGAAAAGAAAGTCAGTGTGGGGAGGGAAAGGTGATAAGGAGGGGGGAGGGTAAGAGGTTCTGCCAGGGACCCTGATCACTATCAGTGACCAGAAACCCTGCCATTCAGTCTGGAAGGAATTCACCAGGCTCAAGCAAACTTTGAAGCCAAGATTGTAAAGTTTATTGTTACGCTGCACAACCACAGCGGGCTAGGATTCTTAGGGAACCTGCAAACTTACAGAGATCACAGGCATAGTTTTAAAGTGTCAATTATGCTAACTAGGTGAGTAAGGGTGGGATCGGGGAGGAGTTAAGGAGTCATCAGTGCTTAAAGCACCATGCACTTTTAATATCAACTGCACAGGTGTATTGCCCATGATTCACTGGGATATAGCTCAAGGTGGGGCTAGCTGGAGGTGTGGTTTTAGGCCTGACGAGTCACTAAAGAGTGCCCAGTCTGTCACCCACCAAGGTCATCAGAGACAGTGTGGGTATATAATTGACTAAAGAGTTACCCTATAGATAAGGTATTAAAGAATTTGTGGTGCAGCTGGCCTCTCTAACTAAGGGAGATCATAGATAACTTATTGTTTCAAGCAGAGATAAACAGGTCATGAGTTGTTGCTGGGCAGAGTGCTGGAAGGGGGAAGGGGCAGAGTCAATGCTCTGAGGCTGGGGGTGGGGTGGAAATGTGATTGTACAGACTGGTTTTACAAATTGATTTTACAGACATAGATCCCAAAGCACCCCATTTACAAACTGATGTTACAGATTAATATTACAGACGTATATACATCCCAAGTACCCCATCAAGTGCTCAGAGAGACTGTCAACATTAAAAAAAAATTAAATTTTCCACTTAAAAATACCATCCAGTTTCCCTTCTACTATGAGTAGTCTAATCAAACCTTTTGTCAGGAATTGACTATCCCAGAGGCCCATTCAACCCTTGCATTTGAGCCTGCATGGCCAGTGCCCTTTTGCCACTTATGGCTGAGCTCAGGAACTTCAGGGTTGTTTTATATGGTGGCTTGGTATCATGAGATACTTCCCCAGTCTCTCTCATCTGAGTCATCTCTTCTGTTGCCCAGCACCTACTCCCCCAGTCCCAAAATATGAGAATTACATTTGGTAATTTTTTATTCTTCAACTTAAACATCATTTAAGGGTGGGATGGAGTTCCCTTGCTCTCGTTCCTGTACCAGGCTCAGAGCTAGGATGATCTCAGTCCTAACCTGGGCAGGAAGAAACAACTGCTTGTATCTAGGCTCTGAAAGCTTCTTATGCCTGAAGGGATATTTCCAAAAGCCCCTTCCTCTATCCTGATTCTGTTTCTGATATTTCTTTGAACAGACTCTAGAGTCAGCATTCTTTCCAATTACTATGCTATCTCACAATGGAAACACTAGGTGGTCAGACAATTCTCCTGAAATATGTCCCGAACCCTAGAATTCAAAGACTTTTGTCCTATATCCTTTCCATTTATTCTTTATTTCTCCCCCCTTTTGACCAGATGCAGACAAGCTTGTGTTCTTTTAAATCTTTTATTATTTATAATACTATAATATGTCATATTATAATATATAATAATATGTTATGTTATTATAACATATATTATTATAAAATATAAATATATTTTATATAATATACTATAATAGAATCATTATAATATCATTACTATTGTATATTATTATAATATTATTTATAATATTATTATTAATTTCCATTTTTATGCCTTCTATTATTTTGGACAAATCCTAGCATCGAAATAAAGCTTTGAGAAACCCTAAAAAAGAAAAACCAGTTCTTATCTCAAAAAGGGAAGAGTGGAAGCTTCATCCTCCCACCCACACCCCCACCTCCCTATGGCAGAGCACCTGCAGTCCCGAATAGCATTGGTAGAGGATAGTTTTCTAGGTACAATCAGATCATTCATATCTGGAGCACTGAGGGTCATTTGGTCATTGTCCCACGTTATGTTGATCAGCACTAGGCGAGGCTCCTGCCTTCCAGTGACCATGTGACCATCTTCCTTAATCACCAGCCAAAATCTACAGAGACAGAGAAGAGAAAAGTTTCTGTCCCATCCTTGTTGGCTCTCGGATCTCCTCCTCTTTCATTATGAAAATATTGGAAGTGGCAGCCCAGCAAAATGTCATGAGGCCCAGCAACTGTTTCCAGAGATTGGCTATGTTCCCTTGAAACCTCTTGGATCTAGACTTGGAGTCAAGAAGACTTGGGTTTGACTCCCCCCTGACACAGTTATGTGACCCTGAGAAAGTCACTTAATGTCTCATCCATAAAATGATGAGTTCTAAGATTTTTTCCAGCCCTAAATCTATGAATCTTTAACATAGGGAGGTGCACAAAGTATTGGAATTTGATCCAGGAACAGATCTGAGTTCAAAATCTGCCTCAACCACTTACTAGTTTTGTGTCCCCAAACAAGAGATTCAACCACTCTTGGTCTCAGTTTCCCCATCTATAAAATGGGGATGATAATAATAGCCTTTAGCTCATAAGGTTGTTGTGAAGATTAAATGAGAAAACATGTATACAGTGCTACACAAACCTTAAGGTGCTAGCTGAATAGCTATAAAATTTCTAGCTATTATTACTAGTTATGAGATATGTTTCCACTAGATAGAGTCCAGGAAAATCATCAATTTTTCAGATGCCAAGAGGAGGAAAAACAACTTAGATTGGCGATTATACCTTTTAAAATATGATAGAGTCTACAGAGGGGCAGGATCTGTTATTTCAGAGGTGTAATAAACTCTGAGATAAGAAAATTCCCTAGGGGCGGCTAGGTGGTGCAGTGAGTAGAGTGTCGGCCCTGGAGTCAGAAGGACCTGAGTTCAGATCTGACCTCAGACACTTAACGCAAGCACAAACAAAAACCTAGCCATGTGACCTTGGGCAAGTTACTTAACCCCAATTGCCCTCCAAAAAAAAAAAAAGAAAGAAAGAAAATTCCCTCTAACAATTGGTCAGAAACGTGTGTGAGTGTGTGTGAGTGTGTGTGTGTGTGTGTGTGTGTGTGACAAAGTAACCACCAGGTGAAAGTCTTCAGAAGACCCTCGTCCTCTTGATGGTCAAGCTTTTGTCTCTGACCACCTTCTCTTTCCCTCTCACCACTCTTTCCCTTGGCAATGTCTTCCATGTTCAGAGTTTCATCTACCCCTTCTTTGCAGATGATTCCTCCACTTAAATCTATATCCTTGATCTCTCTTCTAAGCTCCAGCCTCATTTCTCTATCTCCTGTGGTGGCAATCACCACCTCGGTGCAGGCTCTCATCTCCTCATGCCTGGACTAATGCTATAGTCTTCTGGTTGGTCTGCAAGCCACAAGCTTCTCCCTACTCCTCTGCATCCTCTACAGTCTCCAAAGTGATTTTCCCAAAGCACAGGTCCAACCATGCCACACTGCCCCCCATTCAATAAACCCCAGTGGATCCCCATCATCTCCAAGATTAAGTCCTCTGTTTGATAATTCAAAGTCTTTTATGACCTAGGTACACACACACACACACACACACACACACACTCCTTTCCAGTCTTCTTACACCTTACACCACCCACACATCCTCTTTGATATAATGACACTGACCTCCTTGCCATTCCTCAAACAAGATATTCTGTGTCCTAATTCTGGGCATTTTCACTTGCTGTCCCCCACTCCTAGAATGCTCTTCCTAGTCCTGTCCACCTCCTGGCTTCCATGGCTTCCTTCAAATCCCAGCTAAAATCCCATCTTCTGCAAGGACTTTATCAATTAATTCTAGCACATTCCCTTTGTTAATTATTTTCTGTTTATCCTTTACAGACTTTGTCTATACATAACTGTTTGCATATTATCTCCTCACCCCAACCCCATTAAATTGTGAGCTCCTCAGCAGTAAAAACTATTTGGTCATTTAAAAACCCAACGTTTAGGACAGTGCCTGGCATATAGGAGGTAAGTAACAAGTGTTTATTGACTGACTGACTGATTACAAGACATGATCACCTGAAAATAAATATGTCTCTTTTCCTAAGTATGGGTAGATTTCCTTAAGAGGTCCTGCTTTGACCTTCAGAATCTCTAGAATGTGGACTAAGCTAGCAAAAGCATCTGTCTGCAGGCCCTCAAAGTGGCATCAATGACTTTAAGTCCTAGAACCAGGTCACAATCGACCAAGCGGGTATCACCATCAATCATTACTGTAACTATTACCATAGTTGGTAGGGAGACAAAAGGCCACAGTGCTTATCTATGGGGAAGAGAGCTTTCTGATTTCACTCCAGAATAGCACATCTTTCCAGTATTATCTTCTATTATTGCTCTCCCCACACTAATCTTGAGTGAAACCAGAAAGCTATCTTCCCCACAATCATGCACTGTGGTCTTTTGTCTCCTTGACAACTGTAATATTAACAATAATAATGGTGGTGATAACCAGCAGCACTTTAAGGTTTGCAAAGCATTTTATAAAGATTATTTCATGGGGAGGCTAGGTGGCTCAGTGAATAGAGCGCCCCGGCCCTGGAGCCAGCCTCCGACACTTAATCCACACAAACAAAAACCTAGCCCTGTAACCTTGGGCAAGTTACTTAACTCCAATTGCCCTAAAGGGGCGGCTAGGTGGCACAGTGAGTAAGAGCGTCGGCCTCGGAGTTGGGATGACCCGAGATCAGATCCGGCCTCAGAAAATGAGCACCCACGCATAAATAATGACTAGCCGTGTAACCTTGAGCAAGTTGCTTAACCCCAATTGCTTTTAAAAAAAAGATTATTTCACTTTATTTTCACAACAATCCTGGAGTGTAGGTTCTATTTTGATACCCATTCTACAATTGAGGAAACTGAGGCAGACAGAGGTTACACAGCTATAGGAAATCTTTAATGTCAGATCTGAATTCAGATCTTTCTGACTCCATGTCTAATGTTCTATCCATTGTACTACCTAGCTCCATCCGTGTATTTCTTCAGGCTGTCAATAGTAAGAATTTACTTTTATATCACACCCCACATATACCATCTCATTTGCTCCTCAGAACAACTCTGTGAAGCAAGAACTACAAACCAGATCTTGATGCCTGGAAATTAAAAAGGATGAAAACACTGATTGGCTATGACCTGGTTCCAGAACCTAAAATCATCAAGGCTACTTTGACGGCATGTGGACAATTAGATGATTTTGCTGCCATAGCTTACATTCTAGAGGTTCTAAAGGACAAAGAGGGACCTCTTAAGAAAATCTACCTATGTCAGCTTTAGATGAAGTAGGAATCTCTACCCTAAAGGAACTGGGGCCTAGACAACGCAAAAACCCTAATGGATGGAATGCCTAAGGACTGATTAGTGACACTTCTTGATTATACACATTTGCTTGGACATACTGATGATAAATGTTATTTGAACGTGTTTTTCTTTATTGAGTGCCTATGTGTATAACATTTATTTGTATCTTAATAAAAGGGAAATAGTTTGAACTTAAAAAAAAAGACCCTACCTATGAGTCTGGTGCTCCTTCAACTATGCCACTCTGCTTCTAGACTGAGTGTCCTGTTTTCCTCTTCTCATCTTTAATACCCAAATTCCTTTGTGAAGTCTCCTGTGATTTCCCCCCATCAGTAATGACTTTTCTCCTCAGACCTCATCTTGTTTTGTAACTCAATAAAACACTCCTTATATCACATATTATATTCAGGTCATTGTCATATTATCCTACAAATCACATGAGGACAAGAGGCTAGGCTAAATAGCACAGTGGATAGAGCCCTGGGCCCAGAGTTCAAAGACCTGGCTTTAAATACATACTGTGTGACCTTGGGTCAGCCTCAGTTTCTTCAGGTATAAATTGGAGATAATAATAATACCTACCTCACAGGGTTGTTTCAAGGACCAAATAAGATAATATTTACAAAAAGCTCTTAGCACAGTTCCTGGCATATAATAGATGCCATAAAAATACGTATTCCTTTTCCCCAAGGAGAGTGTCTTTCCAAACTTTCTATGCCCCTCCAGAGCCTAGCACAGCACTCTACATACAATAGTTTCACAATAAATGTGTTTTACTATATTCTTCTAAATATGTGATGAAAGGAGAAGAATAGTCCCTTCTAAAATATTTTCCAAGAGTGCCTTTGAAGTTCTTTCTACAGTGAGATGTTTTGAGTATCTTGAAATGGCTTAAATAGTTTAGGTATGAGGTCAAAAAGGACTGGAGAAAATCTCTAGAGAGTCATTTTGTTTTATACTAAGAATACCATTAACTCTCGGATTAGCTGAAAGGTTACATGCTTGTAATAACAATTGAAAAAGCAGCAAACACACAGTGAATAGAGCACTGGCCCTGGAGTCAGGAAGACTTGAGTTCAAATCAGACACTTAACACTTACTAGCCGTGTGACCTTGGGCAAGTCACTTAACCCCAATTGCCCTCCAAAAAGCATAAAACAAAAAACAAAAAAAGAAAAAGCAGCAAACAAAACCTGTATGTTGCTATATAGATCAATTGATTGATCAATGAGAGAGACAGAGACACAGACACAGAGGGAGGGAGAGAAAGGAGAGAGAGAGAGAGACAGAGAGAGAGAGAGAGAGAGAGACAGAGACAGAGACAGAGAGAGAAAAGTGTTTGTATTGCCTTTATAATCTTATTCAAGGATAAAGATGAAAGGTAAAAGATGTGGTTTCTGTGATATCCCAGTCACAGCCTAAGGAAATAAACAGGTAATAATATTTATTACCATCTACTCAAGTAATAACCTTTATAACCCACTACAAAGTACTGTTTGATAAATTAGTCCTTAGTGCCATTCTTCCTTATTTGGAAGTAATGGTATGGGGTTATTCAGATCCATGTTATCAGAAACTTGAATGCAGTCATAATATGTACCAGTTTACAACACATTTGTATCAAATTTTCCAAAAATTGTTTCACATTAAAACATTATTCTAGTTTTATTTAAAATTACTGTGCCCTTGACCCTAGAACACTATGTGTGGTAGTTTTGTTCCCCACACCACAATAATACAGCTATAGAATATTCAGAAAAAAGGCAAATGATTATGGGATGGGAGAAAGTTGGGATGTTGGATGAACTAAAAAGCTATCAGCTCCTCAGTCAAAAAAGGTAAACTCTGGGGTGGCTAGGTGGTGCAGTGAATAGAGCACCAGCCCTGGAGTCAGGAGGATCTGAATTCAAATACGACCTCAGATGCTAGATATACTTACTAGCCATGTGACTTTGGGCAAGTTACTTAACCCCAACTGCCCTCCAAAAAGCAAAAAAAAAAAAAAAAAAACCAACACTGATGTAAAAAATGTAATAATCAGTAGCAGATTAGTAACTGAGTTAGGGTATCAGTATTTTAAGATTCCAGGATCTAGCCCCAAGCAAGTGATTAAAGTGCAGTGATTTGACTTCAATTAAGAACTAGAAGTTGCAAAGGAAAAGATTGTCAGAAATCAATCTGTAACCGGCTATAGCCTAAGAGCAAGGTTAGATCATCTGGTTAATCATGTCCACCTACCTTTCAGGATAATCTATAGGAAGGCCTTATGTAGCAGCAACCACACTGGCATACCCAGGATGGCTACTAGCACAGGCTCTTAGATAAGCTTTACTAGGAAAGAGCTGTTTAAGGAGTCAACAATCTTTTTTAATCACATTCACTAGTTCAGGGAAAAAGTCAGCACCCTGAACTTCAGAGAAAATACAAGCAGAAAAATAAAGGCCAACAGACATAGCTCTGGTTGCCTGAATCAACTATACATTTTATATATACATAGATTTTTTTTATATTTTATAATTTAAATAGATAACTATACATTTATACTAAACAACTTTACATACATTCCTGGATGGAGAGAGCCTTTAGATCTGAGCAGTTGGGGAGCTCTGAACATATGGCCACTCAGAATCTAGACAAGGGAATCACAAGATCCTTCTCATAAGCAATCTCCCAAAGCAAAATACCAACTCAGAGTATATATACACTTCTCAGAGCCAGAAGGCATCATAACCCTTGTGACTCGGTGACTAATTAGAAATTAGCAAAAGGTGTGAAAGCCTTCCTACAAGCAAGCCTCCCCTAAGCAAGCTTCCCTTAATGGGTTCCCCGTGAGGCCTATTAATGGGCAGGGAAGATCTTAAATCCCATTAATATTACACCTTATTAAATCTAACACTACATAAATATTGGCTATTGGTTGTTGTGATTTGCGATTATCAAATGAAATCTTAAATTTTTCCTTGTACTGTTCAATTATTTAATTATTATTTAATTCAACTCTTAAGTAACTGAAAGCTCTTGAAGATTTCTGTCTGGGGAAACTGGCCATACCCTGCCGGTATTAAGTCAAATTCCTTAGGTCTCTTTGCCTAGGCTAAAAGCAGCAGTACAATTTAGAGTCTTAGTATTTTTTAGCCTAGCACATTTTAAGAAAGCCTGATAATAACAGTTTTAACCACTGTAAAACTTTATATGTATTTCCTAATATATGTAGCTTGAAATTCCCAGGAGGATGGGAATGGGGAGCTGGAATGCTCTTTATCTGATAAGTCCCAAAGGGAGAGGCAGGAATCCTAGCTCTTTCAGGAAGCAAAGGAAAAGGTTATTTGGAGCTGGGAATTGCCACCATGTGTCTTTTAAAAAAAGGGGGTGGGGGATATATGAATTTATAAATAATAATCTTTTTTCTTTTAAAGTGCTAGGAGTATTAGGTCTTAGAAATTAAAATGTTACCATTAGCAATTATAAATCTGGATATGATTTGATTTAAGCCAAATCTATCCTAAAAGGAAATAAGAATGGGGTCTGAGATTTCTCTTCTTATTAGTATTATTATGGTAAATTACAAGCTAACATGAAAAAATATTTGTTTGTTGACATTAAGAAATTTATTAGCTGTATGGACCCCCCAAATTTCTATTTACCTCAATTTACTGTTCTGTAAGGGGATAATAATGGAACCCACCTCCCAGGGTTGTTGAGAGGATCACATAATTGTAAAGTACCTAGCCCAGGGCTTGGCATAGAGAGCAAAAGCTACCTGAATGTTAATTTTTATTATCTCTCTAATTAGACATAATTGCTTCATACTTGATAACTTTATATCGGTTTTTAGATGTTATCAGTATACAATGCCAAAGCTGATGAGATCGATGAGGTAGAAAGGAGTGCTTGAGGCAGATGAGCAAGCAGGACCCAGGATGTGACCAGCCAGAAAAGTGATCAAAGAAGACTATGCTTTGGTGGACTTATCTGTGTGCTTTCACAAAGCACCCCCAGCTACATGACATTTGGGAACAGCCATTCCTCCTTTCCGCTTCTTGCTTCTCTGTATGATGAAGAAACCTCCAGACTACCTGATATTCCAGGCATTCCAGAGCCACACCCTTCCTCCCATTCTCTTGCTCCCCTTCGCCCTCTTCTGTCAAACTGTATTCAAGCTAGACACCTAACCAGGATAATTGCTCTGCCTCCCATGGGAGCAGGCCTGCTGAGTGTGTTACATCAATAAATGCTTTTATTTAACTTGGATATTGTTTGAGTGAATTATTTCAGGACACTGGGACCCACCTGTCTATTATTCATCAAGATAAATAATTTTCTGTGTAAGGTAATTTGGAAGCATATTCATCTGAATAGGTAGTGGGTTTGTTTCAAATTTGAAATACGCATTGTTTAGGATATTGTTATGTTTCTAAGTTTTCTTATATTGTGTGATTTGGTAAACAATTGTGTCAGCTATTTTCTTAGGAAAGCAATTTCTCTTATAGTCTAGATGTTGCTAAATTAAAATAATTGTACTGTCAGAAAAAAAAGAATAAAAGGTTAGGAAGTTGTTAGGTCATTCTATCAGCCCTATTGACCATGTGTTGTAATATTCTGAAGTACTGTAATTTAAGAAATTATAAACTTTCAAGTTTTGCCTATATTAAAAGAAAGTTTCACCTAAAATTATTTGGCTATTACTTATAAAAACTGTGAGATTGTTAACTAAACTGTTTGGAGTTATTGTTTTAATCAAGTATTTACACAGGAATTTTTCAAAGGAATTTATTCTCATTCCATGGCCTAAGGAATAGTTAAGTTAGTGCTTGAATTGGTCATATTTATAAGATTCAATTCCTGAAGTATATCAGTATGAGTATATTAGACTAAGGTAAACAAGTTTGTGAAACAAAGATGCAGACAATTAAATTGTGATATTAAAGTCAGAAACCTCTTTTCTTTTTGTTTTAAAGAATAGGATTTCAGGACAGTCAGTTATGTTACTGAAGAGTATCTACTGTCACCCTAAGGGGAAATGTAATTTTACTTATATTTGTTATTTAATCTAGGATTAAAACATGTATAGAAATGCATGCAAACTATTTAAGAGTCACTTTAAAGATGATCCCATTGTTGGTTTTTTGGTTTCTTTTTTTGGAGGGGGGAAGTCAAGGCAATTGGGGTTAAGTGACTTGCCCAAGGTCACACAGCTAGTAAGTATGTCGAGTGTGAGGTCATATTTAAACTCAGATCCTCCTGACTCCCGGGTTGGTGCTCTATTCATTGTGCCACCTAGCTGCCCAATGTTCCCATTGTTTAAAGGGATTCTAAAACCAGTAGTCTATGTCTATGTCCATCTGAACATCATTAATAACTAAATCTGTTTTACTGTAGACAATATTTCATATAATCTGTTCTCTGTATACAATTTGGGATTATTATATTTACACATCCCATTCCAAATCTTTTGTTGTTTACTATTAAGCATCTTAAAACAAAATCATTTGTGTAATATTAAATTTAGGAATGAAAAAGTATCTACTTGGAATGAATACTAGTTATATCAAGTTGTGATTTTTTTTATGACAAATCTCTTACCAATGTGGGATTATAGTCAATACTCATTATCTAGGATATGTGATCCTTGAGAGCTGAATCCACCTGAAGCTCTGATTATTGCAACTTTCTATTTAAGACCTTGTGGGATTACTTGATATTCTTCTCAATCTGACTCCAAGTACCAAGGAATGCTATTGAGTCAATTATCTATGATGCCAGGAACCTTATGGGGTTTACATACGTGAACTGCCAATGGAGTTCTCATGGCGAAAAGTTAGGAGAATGATTTTTGGCATGGGCTGAGGTAGGATTCTCCTGATTCAGTAAATATCCCACTTGACTGATTTTAAGCCTGGCTGGATGCAATTGATTTTTATTTGGAATTGACATCAAAATAAGGAACACTTTTACTTATGTACCTATTTTCCTTTTATGGCATATTTATATAATCATGTCAGATGATCAGTATGAATACAATATTAAATCTTTATCTTATTGGCTAATACTGGAGCACATCTGAGTTACTATAGTAAGATGCAGGTATAATATTTGAGCTATTTGGCCTAGAATTTTAGTCCTTTCTATATTCCAGACAACTAACTAAGTATTTAACTTTGACATGTTACTAGTTATATATTCCTTTGTAAGGTAAGGTCCTTTAATTCCTCATAATGGTATAAGGATAATTAGACAAATGATGCAAAGATTTGTGAAATCAGGATGTGATGCTATTATTTAGTTAGTATCATAACTGTCTCAGTTCTGTGTTAAGGAAAGGAATATCAACAATTAGTTACCTGAGAAAAAGAATGGCTTATGGTCTATCTTGTAAGTGCCTTAAAGAGACATCCACTTTTATTAGGGTTTATTCATTAGAATATGACTACAAGTTTGAAATGTTTTATTGTAAGTAACTTATTTGATATGCACTCTTTTGAGACTGATTATTTTATGCATTTATATATACCCCAGAACCTTTTGTTAGAACTGAATTTAATCTGTCAACTTTTAAATTAATTCATTTTTGTATTAGAGTCCATATTATAAAAAGTATTCTGTTATTAATTCCTTATCAGAATCTCATCCTCCTATTGAGGGAGTGAGTAATGCCAAGTATAAAAATTGGGTTCTAATTTTCTGTTTGTACATGAGTTTTATGTATATGTGTCAACATGACAAGTGGTCAACCTAAAATTGTCGAATCCCTGGTCTAAAAGTTTCCAAATTTGATTTTATAATAGTAGAGACATAAGGGAACAGTTAACTTTCACTGTTTGACCTGGTTATTGCCAAAATAAATTTAAAATTGTGTTAAGACCAATTTTGCAGGAGATTTTCAATGAAGGGGATCTCTACAAGTGACCTGAGTCTGGAAACTGCTCTGAGACCACACCCAGACCAGAGAGCTGCAACAAATTGTGTCCCAAGAAACAGACAGTTATATGAGATGAGACTTCTGAGTCATAAATGGACAACTATTTTTACTGTTTACTTTTTCCCTTTGCATCTTTTATCTCTAAGGTCTACTTACTAAAGGGGACTGCCCCCTTTGGTTTTGTCAATGCATCAATCAGTTTCTCCCCTTTTTTCCCCTCACATTGTTACTCATCATAAGTCCTATAGTTAAGAAAATTTGATGAAGTGTTTGTAATATCAGTGATTCATTGAAAAGACTTCATCTCTCAATTAGAATCAAATGGGGCAGTGTGAGAAATTAATGTTTCTCTCAAAATCTCCCTTAAAGATTTATCTAGGCCAAGATCTAATCAGACAAGAAAAGAAATTCTTTTTTAAAAAATGTATTTAGTATTTTCTTTTTCCCCAGTTACATGTAAAAATTTTTAACACCTGTTTTTAAAACTTTGAGTTCCAAATTCTCTCCCTTCCTTCCTCCCTACTCCCCTTCCCTCATTGAAAAGGAAAGCAATTTGATATAGGTTATGTATGTATAGTCACACAAAACATTTTCATAATTGTCATGTTGTGAAAGAAAACACAGGTGAAAAATAAAATTATAAAAGTATGCTTCAATCTGTATTCAGACAACATTAGTTCTTTCTCTGGGGATGAATAACATTTTTCATCATGTCCTTCAGAGTTGTCTTGGATTGTTATGTTGCTGAGAACAGCTAAGTTATTCACAGCTGATCCTCTTACAAGATTGCTGTTACTTTGTACATAGTACATGTCACTTTGCATCAGCTCATGTAAGTCCAAGTTTTTCTGAGAGCATCCTTCTCATCATTTCAATAGTATTCCATCATAATAACATAACGTAATTTGTTCATCCATTCCCTTATTGATGGGCATACCCTCAATTTCTAATTCTTTGCCACCAGAAAAGAGCTGCTATAAGATTTTTTTTACATATAAGTCCTTTTCCTTTTTGTTTTTATATCTTTTGGGATACAGACCTAGTAGTAGTATAGCTGGGTCAAAGGTCATAGTTCCAAATTGCTCTACAAAACAGTTGAATCAGTTCACAACTCCACCAACAGGGCATTAATGTCTCATTTTTCCCTACATCCCCTCTACCATTTGTCATTTTCCTTTTCTGTCCTATTAAGCATTCTAATAGGTATGAGGTAGTACCTCAAAATTATTTTAATTTGCATTTCTCTAATCAATAGTGAGTTAGAACATTTTTTCATATGGCTATAGATAGCTTTAATTACTATTTCTGAAAACTGTTCATATCCAGGAAAAGAAATTCTAAGTGAAGGCTAATGGCTATATTCCTGCTCTTTGTGTTTGCTCAGACAGACCCTGGGAAAACGTTGATCCTCCATATTATTCAGACAGGTGATATGGAAACTGATGTCTCTTTGACCAAGATTTGAGTCATCTAAGTCACATACCCTAATATAGCCCACCTCCCTTGATTAACCAGTCAGAGTTGAGTAGGCACTCCTCAGGAATATCTCCTCTTCAAAGGTTATATAAACTGTGACCCCACTGCCATCAGGAGACTTTGGTCTAAGAGAGACAGCCAAATGACCATTCCTTTATTAATAGCCTGTTGGACTTATTAATAAAATTATTGAATTACCCAGAAACTATGTCTCTCAAACTTTTTAGTCATCACACTAGTACTGCTACTACTGCTATTACTGCTCCTACTCCTAATACCATCACTACCACCACCACCACCAATACTGGGGCTACTGCTGCTGCTACTACTCCAATTATTGTCATTATTAATATTATTATTGGCTACAAAGGAGGGTTTGCTGGATAGAGATCTAGCATAAGAAATGAATGGTGAAATGGGAAAAAAAATTTATATCCTATTTCTCCCAGAAGGGTCTAGTATCCAAGATATGTAAACAATTACTAATGTGTACAAGACTAGTAACCATAGCCAATAGATAATTGGTCAAAGAATACAAACAAGCAATTCTCAAAAGAAGAATTGCAATGTATTCACAACCACATGAAAGAATGCCCCAAATCACCATTAATAAAAGAAATTAAGATCAAAACAATCCTGAGGTTTCATCTCACACTCTACAAATTGGCAAAAAATCAAAATAACCCCAAAATGGCAATAATCAATGTTGAATGGGATTGTGGAAGGATAGGCACACCAATACATTGTTGGTGGAGCTGTGGGACAGTATAGCCATTTTAGAAAGCAATTTGGAATTATGCAAATAAAGTGATGTCTATACCTTTTGGATCGTTACTGGGTTTATACTTCAAGAAGACATTAATCAGAAGAAAGTCCCTAAAGATGCCAAAATATTTACAAAAGCACTTTTTATGGTAACAAAAAAGTGGAGATAAAATAAATGCTCATCAATTGAGGAATGGATAAAGTGTGGTACATGAATTTAATGAAATATATATGTGTGTTGTAAAAATGATGTGATGAATACAGAGACACATGAAAAAAATCTACATGAACTGATGCAAAGTGAAGTAAGCAGAGCCAAGAAAACAATATACACAGCAGACCTTGGGCAAGTCACTTAACCCCAACTGCCCTCCAAGCAAAATATATATACACACACACACACACACACAGTAACTACAACCATGTAAATGGAAAGACTGACATCAAAAATGACTTTAACCAAATTACAAAAACCAAGCATGATTTAAATGAAGAGATATGAAAGGACACTCCTAACTTACCCCTCCCTTCATGGAAGTGGGAGGTATACAGGTGTTATACATTGCACACATGATTTCAGACTTTTCAATGTATCCATCAGTAGTATTTTTTTCTCTCTCTCTAAAAAGTACTGTTGTTACATGAGATGGCTCTGGGAGAGAAAGAGGAAGAAGGATACTTGAGATAACTATAATGATGTAAGAAATGGAAGACATCAATAGAAACATTTAATAAAGAAGAACTAATTCCTGCCGTGCTACTGGTTGTTCTTGTTTCCTGTTTTCTTGTTTTGTCTTATTTAGGTGGTTGTTTTACTGAAAGTGACCCAGCTGGAACTAATAAACTCTCTCTGAGGATTAAGGATATACTCCAGAGGCGCACCTTTCACAGCTTAACCATTGGCTCTTCAATCAATGACTGGGCACCCATATGAGTGATATATCTACCTTGAAGCATCCAACAGAAAAGTGAATGAACAGTTGGGATAATACTGGATAGTAGATAAATAAATCACATAATCACAGGGAGGGAAGCATCCCTGAGAGATGAGTTTGCTCATAGCCTGCAATCCTGGATATATATCAATGTCCCATGGAGGAGTGGAAAGAGTATCGAATTATGCTTCAGAGTATATCAGCTCTTCCAGTGACTGGATTTGTGTCCTTGGCCAAGTCATTTCACCTCTTAAGTGCCTCCTTTCTTCATCAACCAAAAAACACCTACTATATGCCAAAGAATGCACTAGATTTTACTACTGTACTGATTTTATTCCTCTGTATGGGAGTATACACAGTGACCCCTAATACACATACATCAACTATTTTTTCTTTGGGCTACATGCTACAAAAGTAATATTATGACAATAAGAGTCACTGTCGTGTAGTCAATGGAGAGATGGTCTCAGAGAAAGAAAGACCTGGGTTCAAGTCTCATATTTGACCTTGAGCAAGTTACTCAGTGTTCTTAGACGACTCTCTAAGACTGTAGGTTGCAAAAACAAGTGTCTCATCTTTAATCCCATCATTAATAGATGGGAGCTCACTATATCAATAAAACCACAGGTCCAGTCTTTATCCTATATGAGAATAACAGTTTGGTCTGAAGTCCCCGAAAAATTTTGATCAATGTTCTCTACAAGGCCTTCGACATCATTTCTACCAAAGGCATAACCTTTTCTGAAAGGAAACTAGGTCAAAACAAGAACTCTAAAGTTTTGTTACATGGTGATAATGCCCCCTTGCAGTTCTTGCTGACAGAAGCTGTACCCCAGAGTGTACCTAGGCAGGCACTGACGTTTCCTCTGCTGAGAGATCTACTTTGGGACCAAGAAGAACATAGCTCAAGGTTCCCGGCCTTCCTCTTCCGCGTAAGAAGAGCCCCTGGCTTCCCCTCGCACTCGCACCCCACTTTTCTCTACTCTTATACTGTACGAGCCCTCACTCTGCCTGCCAGTCCCAGGACTGGGGCAGTGCCTGAGCCTGGATGGTACCTGTCTCGAAGGTTGCCGCTGCGCAGCCCCATCTCGGTGCATTCGGCCTCGTCCACAATAACCCCCTTGCAAGACTTGATGGGGTAGATCCAGATCTGTACCACGGTGCCCACCTGCTGCAGCCGTCGCTGTCCCCTCCGCCGCCGCCGCCGCCATCGTCGGCCCCGAGTGCTCCAGGCGGCGGCCCCCAACGCGGCAGCGGCGGCCAGTCCCAGCGCCGCCGCCCCGAACAAAGCGGCCCTGGACTTCGCCGAGGCTGGGAGCGCAAGGCGGAGGTGCGTAAGAGTGGAGGAGGCCGCAGCGCCCATAGCAGCTGCTGGACCGCCGAAGGCTAAGCTTAGCGGACACTGCCTGCTGGTGGCTGGCACGGACCGGGCAGAGAAGGGCAGTGGACTCCGTCTCGCTGCAGTGTGAAGCAGGAGGGGCCAGAGCTTCACCCCCGGACTCCCGCTCACACTTTCTTCGGAGGGAGGCGGGGAGCACACACACACACACACACACACACACACACACACACACACACACACACACACACACGCTCCCCAAACTTAAGACAGATTCTGATGAAAAAAGAAATGACAGTGCTGGCCGGCTTCCAAGTATTTCGTGTCTAGTGATTAGTAAGGATATTTTCTGAACTTACAAAGGAGTGTTTTATAAATATTAACATCTTAGATACATAAGTCATTACTGTTATTGAAGTTTAACTATTGTACTCCTTGGCTGCCAATTTTGGACTAGGACGACTGCTTTGTGGTCTCAGAGAAATGCTCACAGTAAGTTCCAGTTTATCGCCTCAGTTAATATTAAAGGATTTTTAAATACGGAAGAAGTACTAAGTTTCTAATCCAAACTCCGCAGAAGGTTCTCCAAACTCACCCCAACCCCAAGTCGTGCTTTTTCTAACTCTTTCCCTGGGAATAGAAACTATACTATCACCCCCCACCCCGGTGCCTCTTTTCCCCCTGGAGGTCGAAGAGGCTTTCCATTCCCCTGTAGGTCTTAATGACCCCCGGACGTTGTGCCCGTCCCCATCCTCGTCCCCATACCCACTCGCTGCTCTATTCTCGTCCTCACTCCCATCTTTGTTCCCATTCCCATCCCCGATTTCTTTCCCAGTCCTTTGCCCAAGAAAGTCAGTATCTCTCTTTCATTCAGATTCATTAGGATGACTAAAAGATTGAGAAAAGATATTAGAGATCATTTGCTTCATCTTCCTCATTTTTAAATTTCAACCCTGGGGAATGAAGTGATTTGTTCAAGGTCCCCGAACAGTAAGAGCCCTAGATGAATTGGAACCCAAGAGTCCTCCTCCTTTTTCACTGCGGTAGAGTGGAGGGAAAACTGAGGTTCAAGATAACTGGTTTCTCTCCCCCCCGCCCTTTTTTTTTTTCTTTTTGGAGCGGGCAGGGCAGGGCAATTGGGGTTAAGTGACTTGTCCAAGGTCACAGGCCTAGTAAGTGTTAAGTGTCTGAGGATAATTTTGAACTCAGGTCCTCCTGACTCCAGCGCCGGCGCTCTATTCACCGCGCCACCTAACCACCCCTGAGAGAAGTGGTTTCTACCCCTGATTTTACCACATTAGCCGTGGGACATAGGGCACTCGCGGGACATTCCATTCGTGGGAAACTGTTTTTTCGCTTATACAGTAAAGAAATTGACTTCATGATCTGTAAAACATCTTCCTGCTCTAACATTACATGAGCGTAAAGGAGAGGTGGGGACATAAATGACGAGGATGTTGAAAGAACCCCTCCAGCCCCCCCCAAATATGGGGACAGTTATAGAACTGTTTTCCAGGATATATGGACTAAAGTGACAAAGATTCACCTCTTTCTCAACACACAAACACTCTCTCTCTCTCTCTCTCTCCCTCTCTCTCTCTCTCTCTCTCTCTTTCTCTCTCTCTTCCTTTTTAAGAGATTGTCCTCTCCTAAAATGGCATCCCTGGGGGCTACCAGAAAACTTCCCCAGGATGAAAATTAGAGGCTCGAGTGGGAAGCAGCCAACTTTCCAGGCCTGGTATTGGCTGTCTTCTGCCCCTCCTTCCTAAGGAGAAATGTCTCGTGCTCAAATAAACGGGAATACACCAAATGGACTTTGTCCAGGGTACTTCTACATAAAATGAAAGTGTGAAAGAAAACCCGGACCGGATTTAGCAAAAACTGTGTCATGCATCTCTAAAAATTATTCTCTTCATTTCCTACAATTCAACCTTAGGGGGGAGACGGACACAGACAGAAAGAGAGAAACACAGACAGAGGAAGAGAGATGAGGAGGGAGGGGAGGGAGGGAAAGAGAGAGAGAGAGAGAGAGAGAGAGAGAGAGAGAGAGAGAGAGAGAGAGAGAGAGAGAGAGAGAGAGACTCTTTTAAAGCAAAGCATTTT
Organism: Gymnobelideus leadbeateri; assembly: GCA_011680675.1. Lineage (NCBI taxonomy): Eukaryota > Metazoa > Chordata > Mammalia > Diprotodontia > Petauridae > Gymnobelideus > Gymnobelideus leadbeateri. The sequence goes on along the minus strand of WOXC01007466.1, from coordinate 33,416 downwards.
CTATAAAATGCCAGATTAAACCATTTTATGTGTCTTTAAACTATTAGCCTGTCTCTTTTGTATTGCAAAGAACCTTAAGGGCAAGAACAGGAATTTTATAAGTTGTCCCAAAAGTTTAGTTCATTTTCAAGATTAATCTTAAACTTTAAAAAGCACTAAGGGGGCGGCTAGGTGGCGCAGTGATAGAGTGTCGGCCCTGGAGTCAGAAGGACCTGAGTTCAGATCCGGCGTCAGACACTTAACGCACACACAAACAAAAACCTAGCCGTGTGACCTTGGGCAAGTCACTTAACCCCAACTGCCCTCCAAAAAAACTCAAAAAAAAAAGCACTAAGATTTGGGGGACACCTCAAATCTAGTGCTCTAATTAGTGAGGATATTTATTGAATTTACAAAAGAACATGTTTTAAAGACATAAAAGTCTTAGATAAATTATTATTACTCTTATTGAACGTTCACTGTTATACTCTTAGGATGCCAATTTGGGACTAGGATGACTAGTGTGCAGTCCCAGATTAATATACACAATGAGTAAATTCCAGTTCTTTTCTGGGTGACCTTGGGCAAGTCACTTAACTCCAATTGCCTTGCCTTCCCCACTTCAAAAAAAAAATCCAGTTCTTTTGACTCTAAAACAGACATTTTAATATGACAAACACATAGTTGATAGTCACATAATTATCACATTTTACTTATAAATCTATGCAGAAATAACTATCATTTATTTTTAAATCTGGTTAGGTAGGTGATCATCTTTATCTAGGCATTTAGGCAGCTAGTGGCAGTGGATACATTGCTAGGCCTGGAATCAGGAAGACCTAAGTTCAAATCCAGCTTCAGCTAGTTAATAGCTGTGTGACCTTGGGCAAGTCATTTGACTCCTATTTGCCTCAGTTTCCTCATCTGTAAAATGAAAATCATAATAAGACTAACTCAGAGGGTTGTTGTGAGGATTAAATGAGAAAATAAAAAGCAGAATGCCTGGCACTTGAAGTGGGTTAATGTTTATTCCTTCCTCTCTGAGCCTCAGTTTTCTCAAATGTAAAATGGAGTTAGACTCTGGCCTCCAAGGTCCCTTCCAGTTCTAAATCTATGATCCTATGAATTTAGTGCCTTTCTGTATCATTTTCTTCAGTCTTTAGGAAAGAAGCTCCCTTCGCCTTTCCAAGGCCAACCTGTGACTTTGAAACTGTCCCTTCTCTTCTTTCCCTGATCTCATCCCTATAGTCCCTTATAACAGGACTACTATCCTTCCAGTCACCCCATGTTCTATCATTCTTCCTCTCTTTTTCATCTTCAATAACTTCTTATCTACTGGCTCCTTCTCTGCTATCTGCAAACCTGACCACATCTCCTTTATCCCTTAAAAAAAAGGAAAGGAAAAGAAAACGTTTTTATCCAGCCATCTCAAGCTACTATTCTTTATCTCTCCTTCCTTCACAAACACAAGGAAAAACATAGTCTAAGTACATTATCTATAATTGCTTTCCCATTCATTTTTAAAAATTTTATCTTTAATTTATAAAATAAAATAAGCGTCTTTATAACATAGTAGAAATAAAAAGGTGATTGCACACGAAACTGCAAATCTATTATGTACAACCAACTTGCTATTCCTTTTAGATGTATAATAAATTTATCAGTATAAATTTTTCCCACTTATTTTTCAACCTCCTTTCAATCTAGTTTCTGACCCTATCTCTCAACTGAAAATGTTCTCCCCAAAGATATCATAAAACTATTGATTTCTCAATCCAATAGCCTTTTCTTGGCTCTCATCTTCTCAGTCTCTGCATTTTTGACTCCCTCCATTCTCCTGACTACTCTGTCCTTTCTTGGTTCAAATGATGCTGCTCTCTCTTGGTTACCCTCCTGCCTGCCTGACCACTTGTTCTCAATGTCCTTTGCTAAATCATTATCCATATCCCAAACTCTGAGTACTCCCCAATGCCACATTCAGAGGACTCAATCCTCCTCCTCCTCCTCCTCCTCCTCCTCCTCCTCCTCCTCTACCTCTCTCTCTCTCTCTCTCTCTCTCTCTCTCTCTCTCTCTCTCTCTCTCTCTCTCTCTCTCTCTCTCCCATTTTCTGTAAAATCATCAACTTTCTATGGGTTTAATTACAGTTTCTATGCAAATAATTCCTGAACTTATCTGTCTTGTCTCTAGCCTGAATCACTCTAGTATCTCATTGTCAAAAGCAATGGAGCATTTCTAAATAGATGTCCAGTTGGCCTCTCAAATTTGACATGTCCAAAACATAACTGATTATTTTTTGCCTTACACTTGACCCTCCTCCATACCTCCTTATTTCTTATAACAGGACTGCTATCCTTCCAGTCACCCCAAGTTCACTACCTTGGATTCATCTTTGACTCTTCAGTCCCCTCCTCCCATAATCCAAATGCCAAATCTTGTCAATTCTGTGACGTCTCACATTACTCCCTTTGTCTTCATTGTGAAGCATCAGGCCCTCACTATCCCTTACCAGGACTATTGCAATAGGTTCTTAATTTGTCTCCTTGTGTCTAGTCTCCCCCTCTCCAATCCATCCTACAAAAGATCTGCTAAAATAAACTTAAAGAATGGGTGTAACTCTAATGCCACTCTCCTACTTAAAAACTGTCATTGGTTCCTCCTTGCCCCTTCAATAAGATACAAAGTCCTCAAGCTGAAATTTAAAACTTTCCCCAATCGGACTCTAACTTGCCTTTTCATATCATATCACTCAACTTCGTGTAGTCTTTATTCCACCCAAAATGACCTATTGAAACAGCTCCCCGAAGTTAGCATTCCATTTCCTATTTCCATGGCCTAGAACAGGACATTTAAAAGCATTTGATAGTTTATCCCACTCTCCCTAAACACTCTCTCCTCTGGGTTTTCAGTGACATTGTTGCTTCTTATTTCTCTTCCAAATTAGTTTCCTTTGCTGTTTCCTCAACTATGTAATATTATGTAACTAGATGGGCCCTAAGGATCTATCCTGAGTCCTCCCTCCCTCCCCCTCTCTCTCCCTCCCCCCTTCTCTTTCTCTCTCCCTCTCTCCCTCCCTCCCCCTCTCCCTCTCTCCCTCCCTCTCTCTCTCTCTCTCTCTCTCTCTCTCTCTCTCTCTCTCTCTCTCTCTCTCTCTCTCTCACATTATGACCTCAGCCAGCAACCATGGGTTTTATTATTATTTCTATTCTGATGATTCCCAGATCTATACATGCAGTCTTAGACTTCTGAACTTCAGATGTTTTTATCTCCAGTTGCCTATTGGACATTTTCAGCTTGTTATCACTTATGCATCTCAAAATCAACATGTCTAAAATAGAAGTGATTATTTTTTCCATCCCAAACCTGACCCCTCCCTTTCAAAATTCCCTATTTCTGTTGATAATACCACCATCTTAATCACCCCAACCTCACAAGCTTAGAAGCATCTCTGATCCCTCACTTTCCTCTCCTCACATTATCAGTTGCCAATCTTGCCCACTCTCCACATTTCTCACCCTTCTGTCTACTCATATAATTACCACCCTAGTTCAGACCTTTCACCCCAGTCACTTCTCTCTCTACTATGATTCATTCTCTACACAGCTGCCCAAATGATTTTCATAAGGTAAAATTTCTGATTTTCTGATCAGGTCAATAAACTCCAATAACAACTGAATATCCTTAGGATAAAGTACAACCTTCTTTGTTTTGGCTTTTAAAGTCCCTCCCAAGCTGGTCCTATTCCATCTTTCTAGCTTTATACTATATAATGCATTCCTTCCTCTACTCTACAGGCCAGTCAAACTGGCTTTCTCACATATAGGGCTCTATCTTCCTTGGGACTGTTGAGTCAGTTTCATTTTGTAAATGATCCTATAACTCTTAATTCTTTTGCCCTGGTCATCCCCCATGGCTAAAATGCACTATGTCCTCCCTTCCCATTTAGAATTTTTACTTTCTTTCAATATTCAATTTAGTCTTTCCCCTTCATCTACAGATAAGAAAACTGAGGGTCATAGAGGTGAGGTAACTAATCCAACATAACATAAGTAGGAGAGCTGGAATTTGAATCCCAGCATTCTTCCTTCAAATCCTGGGTTCTTCTACTATATCAGAATAATGCTAATGATAACTAAATAAGCTGATAATGAGTGAAGCTAGCCTTCAGCTGAACATGGAAGGACTAGGGCAGGGGTGGGAAACCTGTGGCCTCAAGGCAACAAGTGGCCCTCTAGGTCCTCAAGTGCAGCCCTTTGGCTGGGTTTGGATTCAGACAAAAAATCTCACTCAAGGACCTAGAGGGTTGCATGTGGCCTCAAGGCTGCTTGTTCCTGGACTATGGCTTGGGTTTATCCTAAACTTTTGAAATCCTTCAGTAGACCAGTTTCATGAAATCAGGAAGGCCCAACAGTATTACCAGATAACCCTATTATAAGTGTGTGAATAAAAGACAAATCATTATGGGACCATAGCTTTAAAGACGGAAGGAAGCTTAGAGGTCCCTAATCTAACACCTTCATTTCACAGATGAAAAAACCAAGGCTCAGAGAAAAGCAACTTGGCTAAGGTTGTACAGATAGTGAGTGGTAGAACTTCAAATGGAATCCTTTATTCCTTTGATAGATGTCCATGAAAACTAGCTAAACAAAATAGTAATCAAATATGAAGGAATTGCACAAAATTTCTCTCTTTTAATTGGTTCAGATCCCTCTGTGAAACAGAATAAATGGAAGGATAAAACTTTAGATGAAATATATATGTGTGAGTGCATATATATACCAGAGTGAAAATTTCTGATCATTTAGAACTTGACTTTGTTGATGACATTAAACAAACTCAGGTGAAAAAAATTGTACCACAGGGAATGATAACAAGTTAATCAATCAGCAAATATTTATTAAATGCCTACTATGTGCCAGGAACTTTATCATGCACTGGGAATATGAAAACAAAAATGAAATAGTCCCTAGGTGCAAGGAGCTTACATTCTACTGGGAGAAACATATACTGGGAGTTTATAAGTCCAATAGCACCTTATACAAGCTTCCATGAACCAATGAGATAGCTACCTAGGAAAAAGAGCTACCTGTAGAAGTTGTTTGGGGTTTGGTGACTCAGAGGGAATGAGCTATATTACCTTGGCACAAAGTCTGAGGCACTGGAAGAGAAGAAAAGGAACATTGTGGGAAAGCAGTATAGCTGGCCAAGACTGTGGAGACTGGAAAACAGAAGAAATAGTTTAATGGAATGGAAATCAATTGGTGTCCCACTGGAGTGGCCAACGTCATCCTGCACAGCAAACAGACAAGACTGCAGCAGCCTAATTGGAGGCAGGGCCTCATTGGTAGTGGATTTCCCCCACTCAAATTCAATGGACAGCAACTGTGGGATGTCTTCTTTCTTCATCCCCCACCCCTCTCTACATCTTGGCAGAAGTGAAAAAATCCCAGCTATGTCCTAATTTGCTACCCACGACTGATTGTAGCATTTTGTAAGCTTGATTCTCTTTTTTGCAAATTAGTTCATTCCCATTGTCTCTCTATATATCTTTATTTGGAATCAGAATATGAATGGAGGGACTGTCCTAAAGGGTTTTGTATTTCACAAACTGTCTACACCAGAACCATACAGTATTAGTGTGGAAGGTTAAGATCTCCTTCAGGCTACTGAGTCACAGTTTGGTTTGATGAATTATCCTATAACTCCTAAGCAGAACCATAAAACCTGAACTTGGCACTCATATATTCCCTGGGAAATGAGCTATTGAAACATTGGTGAAATAAGGGTGTAAGAGCTTGTCTCAGACTTTGCCCAAAGGGAAGATTAAGTGAGAAGAGCACAGACTTGGGATGTGACTGAAATATTTAGTGTCACATAAATATATGCAAAATTAGTGCAGGTAAGTTTAGGGGGGAAAGGGAAGAACTAACAGCTGGACAGACTTCATGTAGGAGGTGACATTTGAGCTAATATTTGAAGGAAAAAGGATTCTAAGAGCCAGAGGTGAGGAAGGAGTTCATTTTAGGTTTGAGGGACAGCTTAAACAAAGTCTGGAGAAGAAAAAAAGACAGGAGATAGAATACTGTATGTGAGGAACAGTAACAAGGTTAGTTGGCCTGGATGGTGGAGTTTGCCTTTCACTAATGGAAAAGTGATTTCTCAATCCCTTTTGAATTAAATTGTAATGAGTTGCTCAGGAGAAAGGTCATTTTTATTGGGGAAAAGATCAGGAATCTACTCTGAATAACAACACTGCTATGAAAACTGTCTGCACTAAGTTTCACATGATAAGCTTCAGTAGTTTAGCATTTGACAGTACATTCATGACTTTGAGCTCAGAATCTTAGGAAATAAAAGTGATCTAAATGTCTCGTGTTCTGAGCAGAACAGATAGCAAGCACATCCTGTGTATTCATATGCTTTCCTCTATCTGTAAGTACTAAACAGTGTGACTTCTTTTGTTGTTATACAATGCAAAGTTTTATTTTGTTTGAAAGAAATTAGTAATATTTTCATTTACCAGGCATTTAAGATGTAAATAGGCTTCTTGCAAAATGTATGTGTTAGATTTTCAAGGCATTCTCATTGTTTCTTTTTTGTTCCATGGGTTGAGCCGTTATATAGTGGCCTACCCTTACCTAACCAGGGAAAGGATTCTAAGCTCTGACTTTCCTACTCATTTCCCTAGTGAACTTAGGAGAGCTATAAGATAACACCCTTACTTCAGGGACTGCTAAAAGTATGTAGTTGGTAACTCATATAGACAGTCTTAGATTATGCAGCCTTTATAGACTGGTGGGGGTACTTATTTCCATCCTACTTGTACTGATGTGTTGAGTTCCTAGAGCTAGGTTGGCTATATGTTCTCTTGACGGTCCTAGGGGTAACCTAGTGGTTTCAGGCATCTCTCCTATGCTATCAGATCAGGCCCCTTTCTCAGTGTGTTCTCCCCAATATCAATCCTCAGTTATCTTTTCAATATCATCTAACCAGTTCCAGTTAATATCTTCTCAATATCATTAATATGGCTGATCAGTACCCCAGTATCAATTAATCAATTAAAATCAATTCACTTTTACAAAAGAGATATTTATTGAGAAGACATTAAAAAGAACAAAAATAAAAACATAGCCTCTTGAACCAGGGGCATGCTCTCTCCTTTACCGTCTTGGTCTTTGGAGAGAGTAGGTTCAAAGGTTAAAAAGTCACCTCAGAACATTCATCCTACTTAGTTTGTTTTCAAATGTAACCTAACCATTGGACAGAGTAGATCCTTTGCTGCGCCAGGACAGGGTATCTTAGAATCAGTCCATTGCTGGTCCAGATCAAGCAGTTCATTCCTCAGGGTCTCCTTGGTAGCATATTCTCCTACTGACTCCAGTTCCTGGGACCTGTTGGCTATTCTGATCTTCCAAAGCTCACAAGGCTGCAAAGGCTGCAGCCTCCTTTGTTCTTTCTCCAATATTCCACTTAAATAGCGGGGTGGGGGGGAACAAAAACAAATGCAGAAAAGGCAAAGACAAAAGCATTATGTTCTTGGCCATACATTGGCTTACATGGGGAGACAGACAAATGACAATAGGAGACTACTGATATCATGACTGCTCCTCTCCCCACAACCATAGGTTTACAGAAGTTATTGCTTCACTCACCACCCAGTTAATGTTCCTTACATCCATCACATTTGGTTCTAGCTAAGCAGCCAAAAACCCGTCATAGGGATACATGTGCATGCTCTGCTGTGAATATCAGTGCCCTTCCATTTCATGTCACACCAAACTCACCAAGCTCATAAAGCTTCCCAAAGTGGTTTGATGGCAATCAAAGCACACAGGGCATGCTATGAAGACAAAGGTTCCACCAGCCTTTGCCCTGTTACAGTTCCATAAATGATTTCACCCAAGTGGTTAAGGAGTATAAATTAGAATAAGTTAGAATACTTTGTTCATTCCCGGACCTGTAGGAAATGTTTCCTTGAGGAAAGGAAGCCCAGCCCTAGTGTCAAGAAGTAGAACTACCTAAAGTGACCCATGATTGAGAATACTTGTATCACTACATCAATGAAACAGTGACCTTATCCAAATGGACATTACCTCCACGTCTCCTCTTCTTAAGCCATTCCAATCCATGGTTTTCCATAAATCCTATAGACCTTATATACCCTATGTGCTGGATGCTGTCCTCTGGTTATTTTTAAGTATAATATAACATAAAACATGATTACTAAAGGCATGTATATAGGATGAATTTAACAAGTTTCAATGGAAGGATTGCCTGTATGATGAGGCCTTCCACATACATTATTTTTCACATGATGGTTAGCCAATTGCATTGAGTTCCTGGTACATTACATTTTCTCAATGAGGATTCTTAAGCACTCAAAAAGGATAGAACAAAAGACAAACCAAGTAGATGAAGAATACATATTGCTCATATTACAAAATGCACTTGGATGGGCAGCCCTTTGAATTAGTTTATTTGTATCTATATCTCAGAAAGGCCTTACAGATAGTCAATAAGCAGTCAGTCAGTGAACATTTACTAAGTGCCCACTGTATGTCAAGCACTGTGCTAAGTGCTGGGACTGCAAAGAAAGGGAAAACACAGTCCCTACTCACGAAGAGCTCACAAACTAATGGGGGAGACAACATATAAATAAGTATATACCAGAAAGCTAGATACAAGATAAATGGGAAATAATTAACAGAGTGAAGGTACTAGAATTAAGAGGGATTGGGAAAGGTGTCCTGGAAAAAGGAGGTGTTTGGTGAGATTTGAAGGAAGTCAAGGAAGCCAAGAGTCAGAGATGAGGAAAGAAAGCGTTCCAGGTATGAGAGACAGCCATTGAAAATGCTCAGAGTCAGGAAATATTCAAGGAACAGCAATGAGTCTGGTGTCACTGGATCAAATAATGGGAAGGGGGAAGGGATGGCTACACAAGCTATGGTGTATAAACATAATGGGGTGCCATAATGTAATTATACATTGATGAAGTCCTGGCAAGGAGCAATAGTGAAAAACTTAGGAATAGAAGAAGCTTCATTTCAGGTATATAAATCCCATGATTCCTTGTTTCCTCTCCTTTCCTTACTTTCAAAAGAGATAGCTCTTCATTCTTTCCATGAAGCCAGGAGCAGAGAAAAGGAGATACAGAGTTGTTAATGGGACAGAAGGCAGCTACTGTTGCAGCTTCAGCTGGAAGTATTGGAGGCAGGGCTGGGAACAGATACTAGAGAGCCATTTCAGCTGTACTGAAAGTGGTGGAGACCCAGGGTTGAATATGAGGCCAATACTTCAGTTGAAATAACTTTTTGTTTTTGCTTTTTGGAGGGGGAAGGTAGGGCAATTGGGGTTAAGTGACTTGCCCAAGATCACATGGCTAGTTTTGTGTTAAGTGTCTAAGGCCACATTTGAACTCAGGTCCTCCTGACTCCAGGGCTGGTGCTCTATTCACTGCACCTCTTAGCCGCCCCTTGAAATAACATTTCATCAAGCAGAGACAGTAGTATTGTCATGGGCCTAGACAGTTGGTGAGATTGGACCAACTCCTGACACTTCTTACCCTTCATTTCTCCATTGTTTGCAACCCATTCTGTTAATAATAACAAACATTTATAAAACGCCTATTATGTGCTAGGTGCACTTTACAAATATTATCTAATTTGATCCTCACAATAATCCTGGGAGGTAGATGGTATTATTATCTCTATTTTGCAGTTGAAGAAACTGAGGCAGACAGAGGTTAAGTGACTTGCCCAGGGTGATACAGCTAGCAAGTGTCTGAGGTCAGATTTGAAGTCAGGTTTTCCTGACTCCAGACCCAGTGCTCTATCCATCATACAACCTAGCTGTTAGTTTCCAGACACAAAATTATTTATGTTAATCTTTCCTTTGGAAGTCAGGAGAAGTTTGGTATGGGCAGAAGTGGGGAGGAGAGACAGGAGGAGAGAGTGAATTGGGTGACACACTCTAGAAGAGGAAAGTACCTGCCAGTTTTCACTTGGTCATTTTTGTTTCAATGAACCAAGTAACCACAGTGTGATTGCTGTTGTAGCCGTTGTTCAGTCTTTCAATCGTGTCTGACTCTTCATGACACCATGGACCACAGAACACCAATACCGTCCGTGGAGTTCTCTTGATCTCTCAAAGATACTGTAGTGGCTTGCCATGTCAGTGTAATGTAAAGATACAAGGTTTGTAAGACTGGAGGAAATTTCCCAGAAATAGAGTGGATCAAGCCAACTAAAATTCTGTAATTTTAATATTGCAGAACTATATTCCATTTTCCTTTTTTTTTTTTTAAAGCAATTGGGGTTAAGTAACTTGCTCAAGGTTACAAGGCTAGTCATTTGATTTATGCGTGGGTGCTCATTTTCTGAGGCCAGACCTGATCTCGGGTCATCCCAACTCCGAGGCCGGCGCTCTTACTCACTGAGCCACCTAGCCACCCCTTTAGGGCAATTGGGGTTAAGTAACTTGCCCAAGGTTACACGGCTAGGTTTTTGTTTGTGCGGATTAGGTTTCGGAGGCCGGCTCCGAACTCAGGTCCTTCTGATTCCAGGGCCGGCGCTCTATTCGCTGCGCCACCTAGCCGCCCCCCCATTTTCCTTTCTTGCTGTTAGATTAATATTGAATTGAGGCCTGTGCCAGGCTGTGTTGGCAATCAATTAGCAAGCATTTAATAAGCACCTACCATCATTCATCAACTACTTTGCCAGGTACTGATGTTACAAAGACAAAAAATGAAACACTTCCTTCCCTCATTATAGTTATATGGAGGAGAAAACACTAACAAGGAAAGTTAATGTCTCCAATTTGCTAAATAAGTATCATTAATAAATTGTGGTGTGAGCTCAGAATAAACTGCCTGAAGCAAAATTGTTCCGTTTTAATAATCAATGTGGTACTATCAGAACATGTCTCCTGATTTCCTTAGAACATAGTTGTGTATGATGGGGTGATTCGAAAAAACAAAACTGGATAGGAAAAGGTTCCATATTTGGAGGGAATAGCAAGTTGCACCTAGTTGATTTGCAGTTTCATGTGCAATCATATTTTCTTTCTTTTCCTTTTTTTTTTTTACTGTACTGTGTTATGGAAATTCTTGTTTTGTTCCCCAAATTGAAAATAAAATAAATTAAAAAAAAAAAAGACCATAGGCTGAGAATGAATAAGTAACATGGACTAGTAGCAGGTAGAAAGAGGTGTGAATACTCTCTCCAATCTACATGTAAGTGTTGTTGATCCTCAAGCCCTGCTATCGCTATATGCAGAACAAATTAAAATATGTATAAGGTAATTAGTAGGGGAGGACACTTGTAGTTGGCATGAATAGGAAAGCCCATGTTAAAAGTGGTCCTTGAGCTGCATCTTAAAGGAAATAAGAGATTCCATGAGGCAGAAGTAAGGAGATTACATTCCAGGCATGGAGGATGACTATGGAGGAATATGGCCAGATGAGATGGAAAACTGTGTAAGGAACAGAGATATCAGTTCAAGTGGTCCAGAGAGTACAGAGTAATACATAATGAGGCTGGAATAATGAGGTTTGGGGCCAAGTTGTTAAGGGATTTAAAAACCAAACAGTTCATATTTGATCCTCAGAGGAATAATTAGACACTAGAGCAGGGATTCTTAACCTGGGAATTTTCAGGGGGATCATGAATTTGCAGAGTAAAAAATTGAAACTTTATTTTCACTAACCTTTAATTGAAATTTAGCATTTCCTTCATTATGCATTTTTTAAAAAAATATTCTGAAAAAGAATCCACAGACTTTACCGGACAGCCATGACACAAAAAAAGGTTTCCTGCACTAGAGTTTATTGATTAAATGGGTAACATTGTTAGATCTGAATCTGAATTTAGTAGCTGTGTAAAGGATGGATTTGAGTGTGGGGAGACTTGAAGCAGGGGACCAATCATGAGGCCCTGACCTAAAGTGGTTGCTTTATGAGTAGAGAGAAGAGGTTGGATGGGAGAGTTGGTGTGGAGTTAGAAGGGCAAGACTGGCAACTGATCGGCTACGCACGGGAGGGAGAGACAGATAGCCAGAAGCACTTTAGTCATTCTGTGTTGGAGTGTTAGAGGGTGTTAGAGGGTGTTAGAGGGTGTGAGGTCAGCTAAGAGTCTGTACGCTGAGCACCCTCTGGTGAGAACTCTGTACCTAATCTACATGTAAGGATGGTCGACCCCTAAATCCTGCTACAAATATATGCAGAATAAATTAATATATAGTATATATATATAGTATTAAATACTATATAGCATATATAGTAAAAAAAAAACACCCCCCCTATTTACACCTGCATGTGTAATTTTTACTATATATACATACATTATATACATATAGTATATATAGTATATACACACATATGTGAGTGGGGGGAGAAAGATACTTTCAGTTGGAAGAATCCAGAGAGGTTTCGTGTAAAAGCTGGTACTTCAGCTGGGCCATAAGGAAATTAGGGTTTCTGTAAGGAAGTGATGGGTATACAAAAGCCCTTTAATCACTATGAGGTGTCAGAGAAGTCAGCTAAGAGTTTGTAGGCAGAGAACACTCTGCTGAGCAACATTGTGCCTAATCTACATTCTACATGTGAGTATAGTTGACCTCTAAACCTTGCTACAAATAAATGCAGAATATACATATATATTCTGCATATATATATGTATGAAATACTATACGGTATAGTATATATAGTAAAAAAAATTACTCCATATTTACATATACAAATGTAGTATTTTTACTATATGTACTATACATACACATATAATACACACATGTGTACATATACACATACACACATGTTAATGGGGGAAAGGTACTTACAGTTGGGGAATCAGAAGAGGTTTCATGTAAAAGCTGATATTTGAGCTATACCATAAGGGAAATTAGGTATACCACATCTTCCTAGCTTCAACATATGTATGTATATATATGTATATATATATATATATATATATATATATATATATATATATAGGGAGGAGAGAAAGAGCAGAACAGAGCATAGAGAGAAAAAGAGAAGAGAGAGAGGAGAGAGAGAGAGAGAGAGAGAGAGAGAGAGAGAGAGAGAGAGAGAGAGAGAAAGGCTAAAACAAATCTGTCTCTGGGTTTTCATCATTAGTTCCTGTCTTTTACCCCCATCTAACTTTGTTTATTTCAAGAATTGAAAGCATATCAACAAATATTTCAAATTAAGTGAGAAGAGTGTTGGATTTGGCATTAGAAGACCAAGTTTCGTAGTGGCTCAGACACTTAGTATCTATGTGAACTTGGGCAAATGACTTAACTGCTCTGTAATATTCTCTCCTTAAGTCTGGAAATGAACAGTCTTGGGGGGGTATAAGGATCAAAAATAATGATGAAAGCCCAATGATGACATTTATTTGTTTTAATCTTTTCTTTTCCTCAAAGGGATACTTTAGTCAATCTTTCCATAAAAGGAAGTCCTCAGAGTCATTAAAATAAGTAAAAATTTAAAAGTGAAAGCTTCTTCTGGCCAATGGTGTACTTGCTTTAGGTATCCACAGAGAGGAGCTCTGACCAGGTCTCTGGAGAATGGGATAGGGAGAAAGAGCTTGAGTGAGCTTGTCACTCTGCTTCAGCTGGGAGGACGATAAAGGAAGCTATTGTTGCCTTTCTGGAGAATCCTACAGAGGAAATCCTTTAGACCAAGGTCCACCCTCTTTGAAACCAAAGAGTAGCTTAAATGTTTCAGCCCAGCTAAGAGCTAGAATTAAGACCCATTGAAATTTAGAGGCAAACAAAGCCAAACTTTGCCCAAGGGAAGAGGCTCTCGGTGTTTAGGTGGGGAGAGGAAAGGGAGGGAGGGGAACTGGAGAGAGAAGGAAAAGAAAAGTCCTTTCTGTTGTAGATCAGATCCTGTTTAAAAAAAAAAAATCAAAGAGATGCTCCTAACTTTTTTGTTGTGTTCTAATATTGTCAGTGTGTTGACCCTATACCCCCACCCAAATAGAATTTAAGCTCTTTTAAAGTAGATTTACTCTTTTAAAGTAAATTAATTTTCTGGTATTTTCAACCATCAGTGCCTAATACTAATTATCATAACAGTAACAACAATGATAACAAAGCTAGTATTTACATAGTGCTTTAAGGCAACTAGGTGGGGCAATGGATAAGTGGAGGAAGTTCTGAGTTTGGGTCTCATACCTACACTTTCTAGCTGTGTGACCCCGGGCAAATTACTTAACCTTTCTCTGCCTTGGTTTCTTTAGTTATAAAATAAAGATAATAATAGCACTTACCTTGCAGGGTTGTTGTGATGACTAAATTGCTTTGAGATAATATATAAGGTGCATAGTAAACCATAAAGCATCATATAAAGCTAGCTATCACTATCATTTAAGGTTTTATTAAGTATTTTATATGTTATTTATTTGATCATGAAAACAATCCTGTGAGGCAGGTACTAGTATTATACCTATTTCATAGATGAAGAAACACCTGGAAGAGGTTAAGTGATTTGCCCAGGATCACACAGCTTATAAGCGTCAGAGGCAGGTTCAAACCCAGGACTTCCTGACTTCAAGTCCAACATCCCATCTACTGTGCCATATAGTTAGCATATAGTAAATTCCTTTTTTTTCTTTTCTTTTCTTTTCTTTCTTTTTTTTTTTTTTGAGAGGGGAAGGCAAGGCAATTGGGGTTAAGTGACTTGCCCAAGGTCACATAGCTAGTTAAGTGTCAAATGTCTGAGGTCAAATTTGAACTCCGTTCTCCTGACTCCAGAGCCAGTTCTCTATTCACTGTGCCACCTAGCTGCCCTCATATAGTAAATTATATTTTTGTTTTGTTTTGTTTTTTGTTTTTTGCTTTCTGAAGGTCTGTGCTTTGGCACAGACATTGTGCCAGTTTCATAGAGGTTCCATAGCCAGGTTACGTAAGCTGAAATTACAGTGATGTAAGCTGAAACTATAGCAATTGGGCAGTGTACATTGAAGGGAAGGGCAAAGTGGAGTAGGGTCGCACACATGTACAAAACAACTCAGGTTCTTTTCCTCCAAACCCTCCCACCTACCATCTTTGGAATTTCTCTATTTCTATTAAGGGCACCATAATCCTTCTGCTGAGGTGTGTCCTGCCCAAATGAATTGGACCCAAGCCTTCTTTCAGCCAAAGAAAAACAGAGTTTATGAAAAATCTGCCAAATTGGCCTGACGATTAAGAAATCTCAGCATTGGCTAGACTCTTAAGGAATCTGAGTATTTGTATTGCTAATGCCAGTGGACCAGATTAAATCCGAGCACCTTAAGGGAGGCCAAGACAGATGTTCTATAAAGAAAGACTGTGGGAGGGATCTAGGGGTGGCCGAGTAGTCTCTGGAGTGATGGAAGGAGGGGGTTTAGGGAGGATTTTGATGGGAGTGGCCAGTAGGCTGGGCTGAGTAAAGATCTGGTGCCAGGAACCAAGAGGAATGGGATTTTGATAGGATCAAGGGTGGGAAGTAGCTGGAGGCAACAGAGATTTGGGCATAGCTATAATAAGAAACTTATGGGAATGCCAGATCAAGTGGGAAGATTCAAGGAGAATTCAAGGAAGCTCCCAGAGTCTATACCCCATCACTTCTAGTCTCCCAAGATTTCAAGGTGTCATGCCTGACTCCTCATTCTACCTCACCTGACATATCCAGTAAGTTGCCAGATTTTGCCACTTCTCTCCCCACACCATTGCTCTCATCAATCCTCCTTTTCATCTCACATGGTTTTGGTTCAGGTCCACATCATGTCTATCCTGGACTACTCACTGCCTCCTTATTTATCTCTCTGTCCCACGTCTCTTTCCACTTCAGTCTATTCTCTATACAACTTCTAAAATGATTTTCCTTAAGCACAGATCTGTCCAAGTCATTCACCTGCTTATTAAACTCCAGTTTCAAATATAAGATGTTACATTTCTTTTAAAACCATTCTACTTTCCTAACCTTAATACACATTACTCTTTTCCACAAATTCTATAGTCAATCTGACCAAACAGGGATTTTTGCCCATCTCTCATCTCTGTGCCTTGGCACTGGCTCTCCCCCGTGCCTGGAATGCTCTTCACCCTCACCTCCATCTCTTTGAATCCTGTTTTTCTTTAGTATTCAGCTCAAATACCACCTTCTACAAGAAGCCCTTTTTGATCCTTCTTTCTTCTTAAACTACCTTGCATTTATTTAGTATTTACTCATTCTATATATATTTATGTCTTGCCCAATAGAATGTAAGCTCCTTGAGGACAGGGACTATTGTGGGGAGCACTGATTAATTCTCACTCTCTCATCTATAAAAAGGGACAATAATACCAATGCCATTGGCTTCACAGGGATCTTGGGAGGGTCAGAGAAGATAATGTACAGAAAGTACTCCGCAAAACTCAAAATCCAATAGGAATATGAACGATTATTTTTCCTATTTAATTCATAGGCAAATTATAATTTTAAAAGAACATGGTCCTCTTTGTCCTTGATCTACACCTCTCTGGAGTGCCAACACAATTCCTTCAATGGTCATATCCTTTGTTCCTTTAAAAGTGTTCTTGGCTGAGCTGCAGCTGAATGCTTCCTCCTTAGGACCTGGGGTGTTTTTTGCCCTGTGTTTGTTTTCTTTGGCTGTCACAGAAGGATTTTGCTTTTTATATCTGCAGCATATGTCCTGTTGAGGGATAGGAAAATATGCAATAACAGGATGATCTACAGGATGCTATTTGTCTGAGAGGTTAGAAATTCTTTCTCAAGAGTCCTTTTTAAAACCCAGTAATCACTACTATTAATGATATTCAATGCAATGCAATCAGTACAATCTCATCCTGGCAGATGCTGTAGAATCACATCATCTGTAAGGAATTCATATAATATTTGGAATGTACACTGGGCATGCAACCACAATAGGGACAAAGGCTTTTGTCAGGCACAGATCTCTTTTTTATGACTTGATATTAATAATTGGAGGATCAATGAATAAAATTGTTGTCACTTCTTTCAGATAATTTTATGTGATTTTGATATATGCATGGGAGATCACTCATTAAAGGACACTTTCAGGCAGCATTTAGCTCTACTGAATCAATGCTATTTTAAATAGCTGACAAACACAGTGGAAGGTTATTTTCTCTACAACTTTTGGTTAATTTCATTTCTTATACTTTCATCAAGAATTCCCTTGCTGTATATATAGATTATCCTCATAATGATTTTGTAGAGATGGGAAAGTGGGTATATAGATGAGTCATGATTAATATTTATTGGGGTGGCTAGGTGGCACAGTGAGTAGAGTGCCGGCTCTGGAGTCAAAAGGACCTGAGTTTGGATCCGGCCTCAGACACAACGCACACACAAACAAAAACCTAGCCATGTGATCTTGGGCAAGTTACTTAACCCCAATTGCCCTCCAAAAAGCAAAAAAAAGAAAAATTTATTGATATTCTATTTCTGGTAATAACAGAGTATATAATCTGTTATAAGTGTTTGAGATTCCACTGTCATTCAATCATTTTTCAATCATTTACACATGTCTTTCAGCCATTGTCATTCAATCAATCAATTGCTGACAATACCATGCCACCTTCCTCTCTGGATCTAATGTAGTGTTTCTTCCCATGTCTTTTTTTTTTTTTTTGGAGGGCAATTGGGGTTAAGTAACTTGCCCAAGGTCACAGGCTAGATTTTTTTGTTTGTGTGTGTTAAGTGTGTGAGGCCGGATCCAAACTCAGGTCCTTCTGACTCCAGGGCTGATGCTCTACTCACTGCGCCACCTAGCCGCCCCCCATATCTTTTTTCTTCAACACTATTTCTACTTCAGCATGTAACATATCAAGTCTTAAAAGATTGCCAAGACTCTTCTATGAGATTCATAATCTCTCAAAGAGGTTTGCCTTAACTATCCATGTAGTCATGAAGAGGGAAGGGTGATAAGGGGGGGGGGGAGGGTAAGTGGTTCTGCCAGGGATACCTCTCCTGGCATCCAGTCTGGAAGGAATTCACCAGGCTCAAGCAAACTTTGAAGCCGAAATTGTAAAGTTTATTGTTACGCTGTAGACAACAGCGGGCTAGATTCTTATGGAACCTGCAGAGGCCACAGGCATAGTTTTAAGGTGTCAATTATGCTAACTAGGTGAGTAAGGGTGGGATCAGGGAGGAGTTAAGGAGTGGTCAGTGCTCAAAGGACCATACACTTTTAATATCAACTGCGCAGGTGTATTGCCCATGATTCACTGGGAAATAGCTCAAGCGGGGCTAACTAGTGCCCAGTCTGCCTCCCACCAAGGTCATCAGAGACAGTGTGGGTATATAATTGACTAAGGAGTTACCCTATAGATAAGGTATTGAAGAATTTATGGTGGGGCTGGCCACTCTAACTAAGGGAGATAACATTTACATAACTTATTGTTTCAAGCAGAGATAAACAGGTCATGAGTTGTTGCTGGGCAGAGTGCTGGGAGGGGGAAGGGGCAGAGTCAATGCTCTGAGGCTGGGGGGTGTGGAAATGTGATCTTACAGACTGCTTTTACAAATCGATTTTATAGACATAGATCCCAAAGCACCCCATTTACAAACTGATGTTACAGATTGATACTACAGACATATATATATCACAAGGACCCCATCAGTCATACAACTAGAATCTGAGACTACATTTGAACTTAGGTCTTTCTGACTCTAGTTCTAGCATTCTATCCACTGTACCATCTAGTTCCAACAAAGGTCCATGTTTTTGACAACAATATTCTCTAAGTGATGCTGTACCTGGCTATGAGTCATAAAATATCCCAGTCTCTGAAGAAATAAAGTGCTGAGTCACCTAAAGGGCAATGAAGGGATGGATACTTGGACAAGAGTTGACTGCTACATATTACTAGTGAAAAATAGCTCAGGAGAAGCAGAGTGAAAACTATCATCAAAAAGATAATCTAGACACAGACCCAAGACTATAAAGAACCCATCAAAGAAAAGGGACATCATACCTAAAAGGAATGTCTTAAGGACTGCAGCAAAAAAACTTCTAGGAACTCTGCCATCCATGCTTGCTAAGCTTTATCCTACTTTTCCCCTGAATTCTCTATGGGTGTCAAAGACTTTTTTTTTTTTTAAAGCAATTGGGGTTAAGTAACTTGCTCAAGGTTACACGGCTAGTCATTATTTATGCGTGGGTGCTCATTTTCTGAGGCCGGATCTGATCTCGGGTCATCCAAACTCCGAGGCCGGCGCTCTTACCTCTTACTCACTGCGCCACCTAGCCGCCCCTTTAGGGCAATTGGGGTTAAGTAACTTGCCCAAGGTTACACAGCTAGGTTTTTGTTTGTGCGGATTAAGTGTCTGGAGGCCGGCTCCGAACTCAGGTCCTTCTGATTCCAGGGCCGGCGCTCTATTCACTGCGCCACCTAGCCGCCCCGGGGTGTCAAAGACTTTTGAGGGTTATTTTTCTATCAACTATCTTTTCTTAGTAATTTGAAAGCTTTTTAAAAGAACCTTTTTAAAATCTAATTGAGTTTGGCTAACTGATAAATATCAATTAAATGGCTGAACAAATCATGGTATATGAATGTATGGAATACATTCTGCAAGAAATAATGATGAATGGAAAGGATACAATAACAACATTGCAAAGACAAGTACCTTTACATGACTTAGGAATTCCAGTCAATGCAATGACTAACCATGACTCCAGAGAACTGATGATAAAGCATACTATCTGCCTCCTGCCAGATAGGTCATAGACTCTGCAAAATGAGACTTTTTTGCCCATTACCAACATGGGAATTTGCTTTGTTTGACTATGCATATGTTAAAGGATTTGTTTGCTTGTTTGTTTTAATGTAGAGAAGATGAGAGGTAAGGAAAATAGATTTTTGTTAGTTAAAAAATTAAGTTGAAAAAAAATTTAAACAATGGAAAAACAGCCTCCAATTGATCAGAGCTAATTCTAGAAGTCTGAAGGGAAATAGGTAGTCATGTCCTGAGGATATAACTTGTCAATGAATATAGGGGTTAGGAGAATGACTATAGAATCTATGTGAGTTACTGTAATGGAAATGCAAATTTAAAGATCTTCCCTGCCCCTAGCTTAAGTGCACGGGGAGCCTGTGGTGGGAGGCTTGTTTTGCAGGAAAGCCCACACCTTGATACTTTGTGATTGGGCAGTGGGTCCAGAAGGTTGTTACATTCTCTGAGCCAAGAGAAGGCTATATAAGCCCTGAGGAGAGGCTTTGCTTTGGGGCTCACTTTGAGAAGTGTTGTGTGATTTGACCACATGAGACTCTGGGAAGCCGTAGTTGAGAGCCCCCTGGCTTTGAAAACCCAGATGTTGATGCTTCCCTCTCTGGTAATGGATTTGGTATTGATGTAATGGTTGGACAGTTTGGAAGCCTGTCTGTTTGATCTGTAAGTTCTGTAACTCTGAAGTTCGGGGCGCTGACTTTCTCCCCCTGAACTAGGTAATGTGTGTTTGTTTGATTAAAGTAAGCTTGTTAACCCATTTTGAGTTGCTTTCCTTTTGAAAAGCAGATCTAAGAACCTGTGTTGGCAGTCACCCTGGGGATATTGGGGTGCTTGCTGCTACAGTTACACATGGATTACTCTTTTTTCCCCAAGAAGTTTAACAGTGAAGGAAATGAGAGTAGGCAGCAGTAAATAGAGTGCTGGACCTTGATTCAGAAAGACCTGAGCTCAAATTGGACTCAAGGGTTATTACTAAGATAGTATAATAAGAACAGTTGAAAGAAAAATCACCCTCAAAAGTCAGTGACACACTGGAGTGGGATAAAGTTTAGAGTGTATGTGACAAAGGGTTACCAAAGGTCCTTTTGCTGGAGTCCTTAATTATTCTCCTAAGGTTATGATGTAGCTTTTCCTTCATGGTCTCTTGACTGTCTTTGATTCTGAATGCAGATAATACTGTCAGCTGATCTAGGGATACTACTATGATATTGATGGAAAGATGGTAAATCCCAAATTCCCAGACCCTTAGAAGCTTATAAGGTCTTTCTCCACTCAAAATGTGGAGGGGGAAGATGGAAGCAAAGACCAGAGTTTTTCTTAGCTTCACAGTTTCCTCCCCATCCCAAACTGCAATTGAATATTTCTCAAGTATTTAGCCAGAACATTCCTCTCTGCTTGCTTCAGTTTCCTAGATTTTGGACTTGTTCTTTGATTTTATATAGGTTCCACAGGGCATTACCAAATTTCCTTTGTCAATCCCAAACCTCCTTCTATGTATGCAATGATATTCCTATTAATCAAGGACTTATCTCACTTAGTCCAAAATCTATGACTGATTGATAGAGACATTCTCACCTGGTTAAGGTATCAGGGAGTGGCATTTCGTCAGTTACTTTCAATGTGTTGGAATGGCCTGATTGATTTGTTCAATCAACCATTTTCCTCTCCAGGATGTATGAAGATGTTCAAGAAGGATTAACACCTCTGGTGTGAGGAGGTCTTTTAAGGGTTATCATCCACCTTTGGTGTCCACCTGTCAATCAACTTTCACCTATGGCTCTAAGAAACTATAGCTTGCACAATGATCATACCCCAGTAAATCCCTCTCAGGAGACAGGCTAAGTCAGATTGTGGGTAACCAACAGGCCTCAAATCAATCAGTGAGTTGGGCGACATCTAACCAAAGCATATAAAGATGTTCTCTGGTGGAATGAGTGAATGAAAACAATTTATTTCAATGGCCATGAAGGCAGTTGAAGCAGGCATTGTGGAATGCTTAGAGCCTGGTCAGACATTAAAGATACCAGGGTCACCTACTGCATCCTGGGCCATCACCAGTTATGTTGACTCTTGTCTTGCCACTAGACTTTGATGACAACTTTGTGGGACTTTGCCTCACTTAAAATCTAGTTCATGCAGGAGTTAAAGTATCACCTCTGACATCACTAGGATAGACAACAACTCAATCAATCCCGCCCTTGTATAAGTTTAGTACAATTTCTACTTCCTCACAATATACTTTTTTGACACCTTAGAAAAGTCTAACTTCAGCTTTAAGATCCTAAGTGACATCTAAAATCTCTAAATCCATTGATCTTTATTTCCTACTCTTTCATTTCTCTGTTGGCATTTTTGTTGTTTGGCCGTATCTAACTCTGTGACCCAATTTGGGCTGTCAGTGTAAGTCTAGATAAGATTTGATAAATTAAGGAAGCCTTGTAGTATAGTGAGTAGAGTGCAGGACATGAAGTCAGGAAGACCTGTGTTCAAATCCTTTCTTAGATACTTGCTAGCTATGTAACCCTGGACAAATCACAACTTCTCCTGGCCTCAGTTCATTCCCTATAAAATACAGGGTTGGATGTGTTGGCCTCTAAGGTCCCTTCAAGTATTATGCAATGTATTATGTGTCACTTTGGAAAAAAAGTCTGAAACTAGAAAAAATGAGATAGACCAGGGTTTCTTAACTGACTCAGAGGATAGAGAGCTAAATCCAGAGTCAGGAAGACCTGAGTTCAAATTCAGCTTCAAACATTGATTTGAGCAAGTCACATAACCTCTGTCTGCCTCAGTTTCCTCATCTGCAAAATGGAGACACTGATAGCACCTATCTTCAGGGTTGTGAGGATAATACAAGATATTTGCAAGGTATTTTGCAAACCTTAAAATGCTAATAAATGCTAGGTGATATTATTATTATTATTATCAATGTGGGGGTCTATGTTGGGTTTTTTCATATTTTGATAACTACACTTCAACATAATTGGTTTCTTTTGTAACCCTATGAATTTTATTTTATGTATACTGAGATGTCTACAGGCTTCACCAGACTTCCAGAGCGGTCCATCACACACAAAGGGATGAAGAACTCTTGAGACAAACACTTCCCTGAGAGCTTTCAAAGGGTCTAGGAGCAAACCTAGTGTTAAGGAGGTGGGTTAGAAGTTGGGGGAGGGATTGGAGAGCAGTGATATGTGACTGAGAAAAACAGAGCTGCAATCCTATCAATGGAAGGCCTAGGCAACAAGGAGTGGGGAGGAAGGATTGAAGGTTTCAGTACAAGGAGGATAGGCCTCAATAGTGGTAAGTAAAGTCAGGTCACTGGGCAAAATATGCTGAGCCACCCCCATATTTTAACCTTGCTCAACTTTTGGGTACTGTGCCCAACCAGCCAGGGACAGATGGCGAGGGCCCTGTTAGGCAAATTCCCATCACTTTAGAACCTCTCCCATTCTGCAGACCACTCCCAACCAATCTCACCTCCCAGTGATGCCATAATGGGGAAGAGCTGAGGTGACATTTATTCCACCTTCTCATTAAAATTTCTACTAATCAGGATTGACTTACCCTTCCTTATATGTAAATTGTTCCACTACTGTCTATAAAAGCAGACTGGAGATTGTATTTGGCTGCCTGCCCCGCTCCAACTGCTTGACGTGTTGGGGTGCCAATAAATTCCTTTTTGTCTTATTTCCTGAGTTTACCTCTAACTGACCAGGGTGAGGCCCAAACCAAGATTCATCTTTCAACAGTAGAGTGCCTAAGACATTTGCCAGTGTAGGTAGAGTGGGGGAGAGAGGCAAATTTTAATTATTGCCCAATCTTGTAATAGAAGACTCAGAAGTCAAGTTCCTTCTTTGACTTTTGTAAGGATTGCTATTATAATCTACTTTTCTACTGTCTAACCATGACCAGAGAAGCACTCACTAACAACAAAGGGGCTGATAGAGGGAAGCAAGAGATAGAAGTTTGGAGAGAAAAGTACCTTTTTGTTCTATATCCCCACCTTCTAGCATGAGCTTTAAGAAGCATTAGGTGCTTCAGTAGATAGACATTGGGCCTGGAGTCAGGAAGACCTGAGTTCAAATCTAGCCTCCATCACTCACTAGCTGTGATGTAAGTCACCCTGGGTAAGTCACTTAATCTCTGTTTGCCTTAATTCACTGGAGAAGGAAATGGCAAACCACTCCAGTATCTCTGCCAAGAAAACTCCATATTGGGTCACAAACAATGGGATACAAGTGAAAAACTACAAGACTCCAGGGAGTCACATTCTGCCTTGGCGGGGCAGGGGCCTAGGTTAGGAATCCACGTGCATCTATGTGTATCTTTCAGAAACTCAGAGGTAAAACAATATTTCATAGGAAAACAACCTGCCCTTGAGAATCCTGGGCCCCTCTGGATTCCTGGCACAGCCTAGAGACATTGTACTGCTTAAGCAAATAAACAGAAATCTGAGCCTGGAGCTCAAAGAAACAAAACCTTTTCTCATTGTTAAGGATTCCTGCCTCCTAAAATTGAAAATGGCAGTTGGTCTGGAGGTCATTTCCTCCACCTCCTCCACTGGGGAAGGAGAGCCAGAAGGCCAGAGCCACACCCCTGGCTGTTAACACCCTTCCCTGAGAAAAGGCCAGTATCTCTGAGCACTTCTAGGTGGTAGAGGGATGGGGAGAAAGGTGGTCAGAAGAGAGGGAGTGAGCAAATATATATTTCTTTTTTTTTCTTTTTGGAGGGGGGAAGGGAGTGCAATTGGGGTTAAGTGACTTGCCCAAGGTCACACAGCTCGTAAATGTTAAGTGTCGGAGGCTGGATTTGAACTCAGGTCCTCCTGACTCCAGGGCCTGTTCTCTATTCACTGTGCCACCTAGCTGCCCCTACATTTCTTAATAGATTGAAAGAAACCTAGTGCCGGGTCTCAGGAGTTCTTTGTTCTCAGTTCAAGGATATTTGCCCACATCATTAGGATGGGGTCAGAAGGCAACCCTATGAATGGAGTTCTTTGAAAGACTCTCTAGCATGACAGTCAGTGAGTGCCAACAACACAGCTCTTCATGAATTCTTCTATACCCAATCAATCAGTCCAGGTTTTCTTGTTTCTCCTTTAAGTGACAAGCAGGTACAGAGCATGGACCTTGGCATATAGTGAACACTTAATAAATGCTTGTTGACTGACTATTGGTGAGATCATGGATTAATAGCTGGAAAGGAACTTAGAGGTCATCTCATCTCATTTAAGAAATGAGGAAGAGGGGCACCTAGGGGCAGTAAATGGAGCACCAGCCCTGGAGTCAGGAAAACCTGAGTTCAAATTCAGCCTCAGACCCTTAACACAAAAACTAGCCATGTGACATTGGGCAAGTCACTTAACCCTAATTGCCCTCCAAAAAGCAAAAGAAGAAAGAAAGAAAGAAAGAGAGAGAGAGAGAGAGAGAGAGAGAGAGAGAGAGAGAGAGAGAGAGAGAGTGGTGAGCCAAAGAAGCCTGTCCCAGGACTCTGATAAGTACCCTGATATCACCTGCATGTCAAAGATCTCTTTGAGATGCAACTTTTGTTCTTTTGATATAGGTTGCATTTTAAAGGATGTTATTGGAGGTCTTGAGATCAACAGGATTCTGTCCCAGGATATATCTGATTCCGAACTCTGGTATCTTTGATCGGCCAGCTCTAAACATGATGTCTATTGAGGACTGCGTTTTAGCTTTGAAGTCTGCTCTCAATTGTATCTGTTTATGACTGCGGCTGCATTAAGAAGTACTGGAGACCTAGATCTAAGGCTCTGCCCCAAAACTTTAGTTGTGCAAAACATTTGCAGGAAGTCAGTTCCTATGCAGATGTATTTGATGATGCAGCTTTGGCCATTAGGCTTTGAGGCCAGCTCTCAAGAGCATCCTTCGAGACGTAACTGATTGCATGTGATAGGAGATAACTGACTTTTCCTAAGACTTTATGGTATCTAGGGATCAATAGGCCTTACTGCCATGCTACTTCCAGGATACAACAGACTAAGTTAATGATTTCTCTTCCTTTCCGTCCTTTGTCTCTTTGCTCTATAAAAACCTTTCCCTGAGTATCAATAAATAGAGTTCATTGTTCTTCCTTGAACTACCCACATGGCCTGGTCATTTCTTATTCACGTCTCCGAATCATGCTGCAGCCCACAGCGAGAGAGAAAGAGAGAGAGAGAGAGAGAGAGAGAGAGAGAGAGAGAGAGAGAAAGAAAGGAAGAAAGAAATAAGGAAGTGGGATGGCTAGGTGGCAGAGTGAATAGAGCATCAGCCCTGGAATAAGGAGGATCCAAGTTCAAATTTGGCCTCAGACACTTAACACAAAACTAGCCGTGTGACCTTGGGCAAGTCACTTAACCCCAATTGCCCTGCCTTCCCCCCTCCAAAAAGCAAAAGAAAAAAAGAGGAGAGGAGAGGGAAGAGGGAAGAGGGAAGGGGAGAAGGAGAGGGAGAGGGAGAGGAGAAAAATGAGGAAGATGAGGTCAACAGAAGCTAGGTGATTTGCCCAAGGTTATGCAGATAATAGCAAGTGGATCCCAGATCTGAATCCAGATTCGTATCCATAGTTCTTTCCTCACTGGACTGAAGTGAATGCTGGGCTGGTAGACTGAGCACTAATAGGTATAAAGCCAAGCATGAGTAGCTTTCCAGAGGACTGCTGCTATGAGCAGCTTTAAGGTTCTGATTACATAGTATAGTGAATTCTCTATTCAGCAGTAAATTAAAGCAAAACATTCACAGAAACCAAAGTACAGCATTCACAATATTATAATATAATAACTTATCACTAAAGTGGCCACATAGTTTTCACCAAAGTGGCCACATAATTTTAAATAAAAGATAGCATTCAGTAAGTCTTTAACTCAGTCATCCTTAAGGAACAAGCCTCTTTAAGGGACACAAAGTACAAAGGTCAAAATTCTCCACCCCTAGATTACATTGTCTTAATCTCTTCTTGATTGGAGATTAGTTTCCAAATCATCTTTAATTCAATCATCCTTAAGAGGTACAAGGTACAGAGTACATAGTTCTGCTCCCCCTAGGCCACAGTAAATCATGATCTTCTCAGTCAGCTTTAAGAGGTCTTTTCATCTTGGCTAGAGGCTGGCTTCCAAATTCCATGGTTCCTCTTCCATGGGTCCAGTTCTGCCTGAATCTACCCAATCATCACCTGGATTCACAGGCAGGCAGCTTGTCCAGTTCCATATATGAACTTCACAGTGTCCAGTCCACCTCATCCTTCACAGTTTCTGTTTCTGGGAAGACAAAGCTTAATAGAGCCAAAACAACATCCACACACATTGCCAGCACCATCATCAATTCACTATCTGCCTGTGAAATAAACACAGACCCACCAACAAGGTCTGAGAACTCAATACACATCATTAGTATAATCCCAGGACCTCTGAAACCCTCCTTCAGGATTTCTGTAAACAGACAAGAAAATCTTCTTTCAGGGCTTCCAGTAAGATCCTGGGTATTCTGTACAAAATATCACAAACAAAAATCAACACAAACAGAACAGACATATAGAGTGCCTGGCCACCACAAAGTTCCCCTTTTCAATTCTGCTCTGTTCCAGCCTGGGCTTCTCCTTATATATGGTCATCAGCTCCTCCCTGTTCTGCCCCTTCCTGTTGCATCAGCAAGTTCCTCCCATAATGGGCTTCACAAGTTCTGTTTCTTAACAAAGACTTGATATAATCATAGGCAAGATTCAAAAGACACTTGAACTGAAACAAGTTGCTAAATAATTGAATAGCTGAAAAAAGGTGCTAAGTACTTCTTTGCTTGCCATTACAATAGGTAACAAGTAGATAAAGATACTGCATTTCAGGGTCCCATGCTGTAATGAAAAAAACCAGTCCTTGATTTGGAACCCAAAGACTAGATTTCCAATTACAGTTCTGCTGTGACCTTCATTAGGAAGGTCATTTAATTTCACCAGTTTTTAAATTCATCTGTAAAAATGAAGGGGATGGACTAGGTAACCTTAGAGGACCCTTTTAACTAATTCTATGATGCTGTGTGAAGCTTCTTCATCTTATACGTACCAGATGAGCGGATGAGGAATAGCCAATAGGATTGCACCCTATGCTTTGGGTCTAGAATTGACCCAATGCACAGACAGAATGGGTGGGCCAAAACTTACATTCTAATGAAATGTGAGGAATATTTTAGGCTTTTTCTGTTATCACTTGAGTTTATTCAGATGTGAATGCATTATATGGCTAGCTCTGTGGTGGCCTCTTAAAATATTTGATCTGCTTGGAGTTACCAAGTATAACCTTACCTCTCCATCTATCTGCCATCAAAGTCTACTCATCCAAGTCTTTCTTCACTGTGTATAAGGGAGGGCCAGCCCTGGGCAATGTGATGCCCTCCCCCAACCAAAGGGCAGGGGGTTCTTTCAGAGAGAGAAGTTGACCATGGATAGAGGGACATTGTAAAAACAAACTCCATCTATTTCACTCTTTTGCTTAGGGCTGCTATCTGCCCCATTGGAGTAAGCATCTCTTCTGCTCTCCCCACTGGACACTCTAGCACAGCTGAATATGAGTAGATACACTTAGAAAAGCATTTTCTGTTGATATCCTTTGTGCTGTCAACAATAGCAATAGTGATGGACACAATCATTGATCAGGAATATTAGTTTAAACTTATTGTTCTTAAAGGATGGTTTGTGAGCTCCTGGGTGGTCTTCTTGCACCCTTTCAGGTGGTCTGTGACATCAAAATGATTTTCAAAGAAATATTAAGACGCTATTTGCCTATGAAAATGCTCCTCTTTTTCCAACCAGATGACTGTGAGGTCAGCTTTTCTTCATACATTTCATTCAAAACAGCATCACAACAGATCAAATGCAGAAGCTGATAAGAGAATCTAGCTATCTTCTGTGAAGCCAAAAATTAAAAAGATTTGTGAAAATATGTAAAATAATGCCACTCTTCTCACTAAAATATTTTTGTTTTGAAAAACAGCCTTTTTACAATATATTATTTATATTAATACACAATTCGTTTATTATTATTTTAAAAGGTATTGTTGTTTAGTCATTTCAGTTGTGTCCCCTTTTGAAGTTTTCTTGGCAAAGCTAGTGGAGTGGTTTTGCCATTTCCTTCTCCAACTCATTTTACAGATGAGGAAACTGAGGCAAACAGGGTTAGGTGACTTGCCCAGGGTCACACAGCTAGTGTCTGAGGCCAGATTTGAACTCAGGTTTTCCAGCTTCCAGGTCCTGTATTCTATCTACTGCATCACCTACCTGTCCTAATTAAATTTTAAATTAATTAACAAAAAACATTTTTTAAAAAATTATCAGTTTTACTTACCTATACAGTAAATATTGACAGATACAACCCACATAAACAAAAGATCTTTGGGATCCCCAGTCATTTTTAAGAGTGTAAGGGGTCCTGAGACCAAGAAGTTTGAACACCTCTGTTCTATACCTCCATCCTTCTTCCTGTATGGCACTTTGTTTGGTAGCATCTGTGCCAACAACTTTCCCTAAGATCCACACTCTCCTATAGTTAAGGATTTTTTTTAAATGGAGCATTGATTTACATGTAACAATGGATGTCAAGCAGTGTGCTCATGGATATGTGGTAGTGGTAGGTAGAAAACCTGGATTTAAGTCTCATCCTCACTGATGCTATGTGTGTGACCTTGGGCAAAGAGGTTCCTAATCTCTCTGAGTCTCATTTTCTTATCTGTATAATGGGGATGATCATATTTACACCATGTAAGTGGTAGGCTTGTTGTGATGCTAAGGCTAGTGTGAATCTGCTACTATTTTTATCTTTGCAAGTTCACACAGTGCCTGGTCCATTGTAAGCACTTAATAAATGCTTGTTGAATTAAACTGAATGAAATGATTACCAACCTCTGCATTTATTTCATCATGAAGGTCCTTAAGGGTGAAGATCATGCTTTAGGCTCATGTAGGGGAAAACTAGTTTTTCAACAAAGATTCTCTTGCACATACTAATCTTGTCCAGTCATCTGACAAATGTGTACTTTGGTTATAAAGGGAACCAGAAAAACCAGATACATAGATAAGGGAAAACTCTACCAATGGAAAATCAATTCAAAGTACATGCCAATTGGGATACATAGTTTAAGCTAAGCCTAAATGACAGAGTGCCTTCAGCTTATGTGGAGAAGTTGCTCCTGGAGATTTCTTCTAGCATGGAGGCTAACAAGGTTTGATGGTATAGAGTTTTGGGGAAGGGTCTAGGCACAGTGTGAGAAGTGATTACTATATATTAGATTAGATTTAAGGGCCTTTCAAGAGGTTAAGATGGAGATCTGGCAAAAAAAAAAAGCAATGACGAAACAATGAGAGAAAGACTTTTGAGGCATTGTAAAATATTTCTTAGCTGAGATTAGGAATAGAGAAAATAACTGATCTTCAATCTACACCATTTGGCTTGGAGGACTTCTACTCAGTTAACTGGGAAATTCCTAGGACAGCTGATGACTAGATAGAGTTTCCAGGATTATAGGGTGCTGCTGTTCCCTTTACCAACAATCAAAGTTCAGGTTAATTGTCATTTGGGCATTACTCTAACCATTAGTCTTCATTTTCCTAACCAGTCATTCAATAAGCAGTTATTAATCACCTACTATGGCACTGTGTTAAGCCCCCAGGATACAAAGATAGGAAAAAACAAAAACAAAAACAAAAACAAACAAAAAAAAAACCCGGTCTCAGCTCTCAAGGTGCTCACCATCTGATGGGAGATACAACATACCAACAGAGAAGAAAAAGTAGGTGTGGTCTCAGAGGGAAGCACCAAGATTAAGAAGGACTGGGAAAAAAAATGTTCTGCTTCTTGCAGAACTCTCTCTGAACCTTCCAACAGGGAATTCTCAGGTGTTAGCCCAAAGCATTGATCCCCAGGTCTGATAACAGCTGAATGAAAATAAACATAATCTCGAGACCAGAGACCAGAGTTCATTCAATACAAGCACAAACAGGATTCTAATCAGAAATCAGCCAAGGGAAGTTGATGTTTAACTTGAAGTTTTTCATAGTAAGAGGTTACTGCTTTTTTAATAAATACTTAGGATGCTACTTTGCCTTGGGTTTGTACATGACCTTTCCTTCTAAGAGTCCAAAGTGTTTTTTTTATTTTATTTTTTTTTTTAAACAAATACTTTATTAACTTCTGTTTTACATCATTCATTTCCGCCAGATTTTGAGTTACAATCATTTTCCCCCCATTATTCCCCTACCCAACCTCCCAGAATAGCAGTCCCACAAGATATCGCTTCCTCCAATCTGCTCTCTCCCATACCTTCTCCCATACCCCCATCGACTTTTCCATTAGAGGAAGATGAATCTTTGTGTCCCAATGCCTGCACATCTTATCTCCCAATTATAGGCAAAAGAGTATTAATAATAGTATTTATATATATTTGAAACATTTAATGTTACGACCTCGAATTTCAGATCCATTTCCTTCCTCCCTTGTCACCCATTCCTTCTTGGGAGATAAGTAATTCAGTATATGTTGTACATGTCTAGCTATGCAAAACATTATCATAGTAGATATATTGTACAAGGCTGCTTATAATTCCCTCCCACTCATCCCACCCCCCACCTGGTCCATTCCCTACATGATCCTGTCCCTCTTCTATAGTGGGTACTTCCAACCTCCCCTCACCCCAAGGATGCCCTCCCATCCATCATCCCTCCTCTCATCCCCCTTCCCCCTATCCTGCTGCAGGTTGAGATATCCCATTTAGTATGTATGTCATTTTCTCCCTGAACCAAATTCAATGTGAATGTGGTTTTGCCTTTTTAGCCTTCCTTATTCTCCCCCTCCTTTGCAACCACTTCCCCTACATGAGATAGTTTACCCTACCATGTCTCTCCCCATCTCCTCTTGCCACTTTCCTCTCTCACCTCATAATTTCATCCCTTGAGTATTCTCCCTTCCCAACAAATTCAACCTATGCCCTCTATCCATATATAACTGTAACCATATACACACACATTGACATATGTATTCGTATGACCACACCCCCTTCTTCCATTATTTTCATAGTGAGAAAGACATCATCAGTCACAGATATTGCTTTTCCATATAGGAATGTAAATAGTTCAACTTTGATAAGTTCCTTTTGATTTCTTTTCCCTGATTACCTTCTCAGGCATCTCTTCCTTCTTGTGTCTGGATGTCAAATTTTCTATTCAATTCTGGTTTTTTCCTCAAGAATGCTTGAAAGTCCTCTATTCCACTGAATGACCATATTTTCCCCTGAAACAAAATACTCAGTTTTGCTGGGTAGGTGACCCTTGGGTTCATTCCCAGTTCTTTTGCCCTCTGGAATATCATATTCCATGCCCTTCGATCCCTCAGTGTAGAAGCTGCCAGGTCCTGGGCTATTCTGATTGTGTTTCCACAATATTGAAATTGTTTCTTCCTGGCCGCTTGTGTATTTTCTCCTTGATCTGGGGATTCTGGAACCTGGCTATAATATTTCTGGGAGTTTTCTTTTTGGGATCTTTTTCAGGAGGTGATCTGTGGATTCTTTCAACCTCTATTTTGCCCTCTGGATCTAAAACATCAGGGCAGTTTTCCTTGAGAATTTCTTGAAGGGTGATTTCTAGGTTCTTTCTTTGATCATGGCTTTCAGGTAGTCCAATAATTTTTAAATTGTCTCTCCTGGATCTATTTTCCAGGTCAGTGGTTTTTCCCATGAGATATTTCACATTGCCTTCTAATCTTTCATTTGTTTGGATCTGCTTAACAGCATCTTGATTTCTCATAAAGTCATTAGCTTCCATTTGCTCCAGTCTAACTCTGAAGGAATGAATCTCCTCAGTGAACTTTTGAGATTCTTTTTCCATCTGGCAAATTCGACTTTTTAAGGCATTCTTCTCCTCATTGCCCTTTTGGGCCTCCTTTGCCATTTGAGCTAGTCTATTTTTTAAGGTGTTGTTTTCCTCAGTCAGGCTGTTGACCCTCATTTCATACTTTTCCTGCATCCTTCTCATTTCTCTTTCCAATTTTTCCTCCACTTCTCTTATTTGATTTTTAAAGTCCTTCTTAAGGTCCTCTATGGCCTGCAACCCACTCATGTTTTCCCCTGGGGCTTTTGGAGCAGGACTTCTGACCTCACAGTCCTTTTCCAGCTCTATGCCCCCAAAATAGGAGTCTAGGGTTGCATTTTTCTGTTTCCTTTGCCTTGGCATGTTGCCACTTAATTGCTTGACTTTTGGGCTTGTTGCCACACTATGGCTTTAAGGCCAGATAGAGGAATTTTCGTCCCGAACGTGTGGGGGCAACTTCCGTTTCTGGCAAGCTGTAAACCCACCCACAACTTCCACCCTAGATCACAATCCAGATCCAGGGAGGTTAAAGCAAGAGCGATTACCCCCCAAGACTGATCGCTGGATCTCCCCACGATTTGTAGGCTGGGAGCCAGAAATGCCTCTGAAAACTACAAAATGGCATGTCTCCTCAGCGGCTTCTAGCCCCCAGGGGAGGGAGCTGACGCATTCCCCAAATACAGGTCCCAAAGTCCATAGGACACTAACCTCTTACTTTGTCCTAGGCAAGTCTATGTTGATAATTCTGGAATTTCCACAGTTCCTGGTGTTCTGGGGTTCCTCCAGCCGGCTGCTGGCCCTGCCGCCCTGGGGCTAAAACCTCAGCTCACGTGGACCTGGGCTCGGCTCGGCTCCTGCGCTCTGCGCGCT